>ML406925.1:11691-25878 GCA_005239525.1 Nicotiana knightiana | reverse complement strand
TTCGTATGGGATACTTAATGAATTCCATGATGCCCAGTGTCTGCTACTACCTCCCACTGTGCTACTCCAAAAAAATTTGGCAAATATCTTATAGAGTTTTATAATTACATTATTGGGAGGGTTGACAACAGATAATAGGTGGATTGGCATACTTTGTAGTACATTAGCTATTAACACTGCCCTTCCACCTATTGATAAAAGCTTACCTTTCCAGCTCTGTAACTTGTCGAGGACTTTGGAAATCAGTCCTTGATAATAGTCCATCCGNTGATAATAGTCCATCCTTCTTCTAGCATAAAAAATGGGACACCCAAGATATGTGAATGGAAACTCTTGTTGCCTTATACCAGTGATATGTTCAACATTCTCAATCACCAGTGGATCTGACAAATGATGCATATAAATTGCTGACATAGTTGTATTTACTAACTGTCCAGATGCAATTTCATATGCGTGAAGAGTTTCCATTATCAATCTCAATGAAGTTTCATCAGATGAAGAGAATATGATTGTGTCATCAGCATAGGCCGGATGGTTTATCTTAGGACTCCATTTGGGCATACCAAATCCACAGAACTCCTTTTTCAAGTGCAAGGCATTTAATCCCCTCGATAGAGCTTCAGCAGCCAAGATGAACAACGTAGGGGATAGAGGATCTCCTTGTTTAACACCTCTAGATGATTTAAAAAAACCATGTGGTTGACCATTTATGAGCACAGAGTACCAGTTATTTCCAATTATATCATATATCATTCCTATAAATATCTCTGAAAAGCCAAACTTTCTTAACATTTTCGTCATAAACAACCATGAGAGTCTATCATATGCCTTAGCCATGTCTAATTTGATTACCACATTTGGACCAGCCTTTGTTCGAAGCCTGATGTCTGTGATTATCTCCTGTGTAAGCAATACATTCTCCACTATGCTTCTCCCTTTCACAAAACCAGCCTGTTCTTCTGATATCAGACTTGGAATCAGCTCCACTAACCTTTCATGTATCACCCTTGAAAAGATCTTGTTGACAAAATTGCTTAAACTTATTGGCCTCATATCTGAAAATGTAGTGATCTCCTTCCTTTTTGGCAGCAACACCAGGTTTGTATGTGTGACACATTTTGGCAATTGTTGTCCACAGAATAATGCCAACACAATTTGATATATATCCTCCCCAATTATGTCCCAACATGCGTGATAGAATGCTCCTGTGAATCCATCAGGACCCCCTGCAGAATCTCCCTTTAATCCATACACTGCTTTCTTCACTTCTTCTCTATTAGGTATACTGACTAGCTTATCATTTTGTTCCATAGTAACCAAAGTTGGAACATATTCAATAATGCCAAAATCTGTTGGAACACTTTCTTCACAGAATTGATCCTTAAAGAAATTCACTGCTTCTTCTGCTATTTGTTCATCCTCTTCTATCCAGTTGCCCAGTGTGTTCTGAATTCTTTGGATCTTCAATCTTCTTCTTCGACCATTTACTTGAGCATGGAAGAACTTTGTATTTCGATCCCCATCCTTGAACCAACTCATGCCAGCCTTCTGTCTCCAGAATTCCTCCTCTATAGCAAGGTATTTTATCAATTCTGCCTGAACCTTTTGTAATCTTACTCTGTTCATCTGTGTTGGATTTTCTTCAAACTGTTTTTCATGAACTCTCACCACTGCTTCCATGCTAGAAATCCTTTGAAATATATCCCCATATGTTGACTTACTCCATGTCGATAGAGCTTTTTTCAACTTTTTTAGCTTGTGATTGAAAATCACAAAAGGACTAGCAGTAAAATCAGCATTCCAATTTTCCAACACCACCTTTTTGAAAGTTTCATGCTTTGTCCAGAAGTTCAAGAATCGAAATGACTTCTTGATAGGAGGAGACTCAATGTCACATTTCAACATCATAGGGCTATGATCTGAACCAACCTTAGAAAGATGACTTATCACCAAACCTGGAAAAGTTTGTTGCAACTCTAAATTACCAAAACATCTGTCCAGCCTTTTAAATATACAGTCCTCTTCTGTCCTTCCATTCCACCATGTAAATATACTCCCTTTGAAACCTAGATCAGATAGATTACAGGTATTGATACAGTGTCTAAAGTCATCAACTTCATTGATGGACACTGGCAGTCCACCAAACTTCTCTTCTTCATCCCATATGACATTAAAATCCCCACCTACGAGCCATGGAACAGTCATATCCACAGACATCAAATATAGAGAGTCCCATAATTCTATCCTTTCAATAACATCACATTTAGCATAAACCAATGTGAGTATCAACTCTACATGTGATTCTGTGTGAAACAACATCAATAAAAGCCCATATTTTATTTGAAACATTCACTACTGCCTGAGTAAGTCCAATTCTCCTTCTATATTTTTCCACCTTGCTAGCTTGTTGCATAGGTTCCAAAATACCAATAAAATCAAAATGATGTTGCTTGTGCATTGTGATGAGCCTCTCAAAAGCTTGCATTGTTTTGACTGACCTAACATTCCATATGATTGCATCCATTACTGATTCTGAGATTTAGACAATGTTCTCCTTGTTTGAACTCCTCCAGTAGGGGCTGAAGGAACATCCTTACTTTGTTTCTTTTTACCCCTAGCAGCATTCTTTACTCTCTCAATCTGCCTTGGTGAAAGATCTCCTTGTCTCGATATATTAAGGAAATTTTGAGCTGTTGATTCTTCATCCATGTCATTATTCATATGATCACCTATATCCTCCAACCCTTTTATCCTTCCTGGAACTACCACTTCTTTGTTTATCCGGTCTATTTTCTCACTTTGATTTCCCTCTTCCAACTTGCTAATCTTCTGAACTGTATTCAAACCAGTTTCACTTGGTTTTTCCTGAATTTTCAAATTATTAAAATGTTTCTTTTTCCTTGATGCACTACCTACTTTTGGATTGTTAGCAACATTTCCACCTACTCCACCCTGTTCTGTTCCTTCTGGGTCCACTGCAGTGCTATCCACCTCCTTATTCTCTAATGCATTTGATTTTTCAGCTTCTACATTGATTCCATCTACCTTGTTACTAATCATGTTTGTAGGAATTATGCTTTGGTTCCCTTTGGATTGGACTGCATTAATAATTTCATCTAACCTCTGATCTTCCTCTTCATGTACCTCTCCTTCCATTTCATCTTCACTTTGCATCTCTTCAGGAATTTCTCCTTCTTCTGCTTCTTCTTCTGTCTGATCTGCCCACAATTTGCCTCCTTTCCACCTGACTTTCTCATTGCTTTTGAAACTCACAAAGTCTCCATCCTCCACTTGATCATGACCTACATTTTTGATCAGTTGTCCTTTAACCACTGTATCTTGTGTTGGAGCTTCTTGACACGAATTAAATGCAACTGTTCCATTAAAAGCCCTTTGAACCCACTGTGAGGTAGATTCCTTATTTCCCTGTCTATCATCACTTCTTTCCCTGATTCCTGCTTCATCTTGATTACCAATCCCAATGTTTGGACTGGCAATAGGAATTACTGGGTTCAAACTCTGACCCATAGCATGTTTTTCCCTGTTGCCATTTGTTTTATCAATTCCAAGGTTTTTTGGAATAAAGACTGGTGCTGTTGAGTTTAGTGCATTATTCCTTGTTGGATTGGAACTTTCTCCTTGTCCAGTAGTGTTTACCAAAGCCAGTTGATTATCCACATTGGTGTCACTGCTTTCCACCTCTAAAACAGCAAACTTATTAGCAATTTGTACCTGTTTAGAAATTAAAGCAGTTTGCTCCACTGTTACCATTTGTTGCCCAGTATTTTTAAAAGTCTCATTCACCTTATCCTTTCCTTTGTTCCTGTTATCCCTCACTTCCTTCCATTGTTGATTAAGATTGCCAACCACCTTGCCACTCGAGAGAATCATCAAGGGACCTGATTCATTACCTTTTGCACCATTAGCTTCTACCACTGCTTCTTTTGTAACCTGGTTTTCCACATTTTTTGTAGCCATTAATTCTGGGTGGATTCTCCAACATTCCATCATGTCATGTCCTTGTAACTTACATTCCTTACAATATTTTGGCAAGTAATCATACCTTATAGTCACCCATTCAGTTCTTACCTCACCAGATACTTCATTCTCTATATCCATTCTCACCTTCTTAGGGAGATCAGCCAATAAGCCAACAAGCACCTTCACACGCGCACCACTTGGCCTCGTCTTGTTCACAATGGCCATATCAAGGTGAATAGGCTTACCAACTGCTGGTGCGAGTGAAAATACACATTCTTTGACAAAAAAGGTCGGCAACAGATTGGAAAAAGAGATCCAAGCCATTACCTTAGGTGTCTCCTCACTAGCTTTGAACTTTGCATCATACAACAATGTTCTCAACTGGAATTCATTGCCAAATTTGTCTTTGATGTAATAAACACTTTTCGACGTGAATTCAATAAAATCCTGCCATAATGTCAGTCGAATCAACACATGTCTATCTCTCAGGAAACCAATGTTGCATTCACCCTTGATTCCACATTGCATAGGAATGATTTTACGTAACTCCTGCAACTCAGGCCATCCATATGCAAATTTGCACACTACTGCATATTTTAATCCTTCCATGATATTCATCCTTTCGACTTCTGATTCTGTAAACCTTACCAATGGTTGTCCTTGAAGAAACGTTGCTCGTCTGAATGCAATAGGCTCAACTGTCGCAGCATGATTCTGCATGGTATTAGTCGACGTAGGTTTAACTGCTTGTGCGTAGTTCATGGGTTTTTGGTTGTTGTTTGTTGTCGAGTTGGGCTGGGTAGTGATGGGAGATGGTTGTGTAGACTGCCCAGCCATTGGTGGTGGCTCACCACTGGCCATAATGGCCATGGCAGTGATCGATGGGCTTGCGCAGCAGTCGTCGATTTTAGGGTTTTTTTTTAGTGACTGGGGTTTAGGGTTAGGGGTTGGGGCTTATTAGTTTTTTACTTAACATTAGTTTTAAGAGTAATTTTTTTTTCTCATTTGGAAAGATGAAACTAGAATCTGAATGCCATAAGTTTACTCTTTTGGGGATGAGCAGATAGAATTGATAGTTTTTTAATAAAGTTAAATTTTGAAAAAGTATTACTTGGATGTTGCTTTTAAAAGTCTAGGTGAGGGTTGTTCAGTCAATGTGTTTCTATTTTGATTTACTTAATAATTTATTTATATTTGATTTAGACCTAATTTAAAGTCATTCGGAAAATTAAAATTTAAGATTAAATTGTCATAAGAATTAGTTTTCTTTGTAATTTTTGATTTGTTTATACATGTAAGTTTATTTCTGATTTGTTTATAGTAATTTTTTTAGGTTCAGCTTATTTAATTTATAATTTGTTTTTAATTTGTCTAGGTTTAGTTTAGAATGAATACCAAAGTCATTGTGGAGTCCGAACCTTTTGGTCATTATGAAATTCATTAACTTTATCTTGTTAAAATCGAAATTACCATGTATTATGCAGAAGCTCACATAGAAAACTTTAAATAAAAATAAATCATATGAGAAAAGAGAAATATATAAAAAGAGATATAATAATATGACTTGGTCACATGACCTATATATGAGCAATTCGCTAAAAAACAATAGTACACAAACTTTTTCCTCCAAAAAAGGAATAGCCAAATAAGGAATATATTTTATATATTTATTTTAAAAAAAGTAACAAAATAATTGTGGTAAATATTTTTTTCATTGTCACGACTCAATTTCCCCTGTAGACCGTGATGGCGCCCAACATCACCGTTAGGCAAGTCAACGGTGAACTAGTCATATATTTGTTCTATTTAATAATTTCAAAGTAGCTGGTTTTTATTTATTAAGTAGATGAGTGGAGGAAAATTATAGAAAGGTAAGGCATAACCTAATGAGAGAGTAAATACAGTGAAATAAATACTCAAAACTATAAAGTGTCTACTAGAATACTCCCAAACCCCGGTGTCACAAGTGTATAAGAAACTAATAGAATATACAAAACCACCTATAATACATTCTGGAATAAGATAGACAGAACATAAATACAAAAAAGAGACTGCAGGTCCTGCAGAACGGACGTAGAGATCAGGTCACCACTATGCCTCGGGGTAACGGGGGTATGCGCCTGAATGACTGCCAGATGCACCTGCCTCAAATCCTTCACGATTAGTGCAGAAGTGCAGTGTGAGTACATAAACTGCATGTACCCAGTAAATATCTAGTCTAACCTCGAAGAGTAGTGACGAGGGGTCGACATTGACACTTACTATGCAAATAAATAAAGTACAGAGATTCTAAATAGGCATGCTATACATCAATAATAATAACCCAATAACAAACAGTAAATAAGTGATTCTTTACCTAGAAGTCAATTTAAAAATCTCCAATTAGCGCATACTAACTTCAACAAATACGAGCCATCAAGTAAACTATATTTTCTCAAGTCATGAAAGTAAAATCAAGTGTAATCAGACTACGAGCATTATCACGCACGATTTAGGTTGAGTTCGTCTGGCCCATTCCAGAATAATGTGTACACTGCCGAGGGTCGACCGACATGAACCATAGATGAATCCATTATACTACCGATAGAACGACCCGATTGGTCATTTTCCTTTCTAGAACCCTGTTCTCCTAAATAAGACTCCTTGTACATACTTTTATTATTTTATGACTTGCGGAGATGTTTAGTTCGGGATTTGGAAGGGTTCGGGTTGAAATCAGAACACTTGGTTCCTTAAGGTTAGCTAAAAAGGCTAAGTTTGATTTCGGTCAACGTTTTGGGTAAACGACCCCAGAATCGGGATTTGATGGTTCCAATAGGTTCATATGATAATTTTGGACTTGGGAGTATGTTCGTATCGGGTTTTGGATCATCCAGGAGTGTATCAGCACCTAATAGTGAAAGTTGGTTCTTTGAAGGTTTTAAAGTTCTTTAAATTTGGTTTAGAGTAGTTTTTGGTGATATCAAGGTCCAAATGGGATTCCGATATAGTAAAAAGTTTTGTATGGTGATTTAAGACTTGCACGCAAAATTTGGTGTCATTCTGAGTAGTCTAACTATGATTCGGCGCGTTCGGAGCGATTTGAAAACGTGAATTTCATATTTTGATTCAATTTTGTTTTGGGGTGTGATTCTTTGGTTTGTTGTGTTTTACGCATTTTGAGAGTTCTAGCAAGGCTGTATTATGAATATGGACTTGTTGGAGTAGTTGGACGGGGTTCTGAGGGGCTCGTGTGTGTTTCGGACCACCCGGAGTTAAGTTGAAAACACCAGATTTTCTGTTCTGGTTTCCTTCTTCGTGAACGCGGAAAGACCCTCGCATTAGCAATGAAGGATTTGGGGTGTGGAGGCTTTCTCCCTTCGCGTTTGCATATACATGGCTGTGTTCGTGGAGGTTTGGGCCCTTTGGCCTTCACATTCCCATTGGGCAGGCCGCGCTCACGTAGAAGTCTGGGCCTGGGCAACCAAGTTTCCTTACGCGTTCGCGTGTTGGGCCCAACGTTTGCGAGGAGTAAGCAGCTCATTGCATCGCATTCGCATGGGTCCTCTCACATTTGCATAGAGCCGTTTTCCTGGGCTCCTCAGTTTAGCCATCGTGATCGCGAGAGCTTGGCCGCAATCCCGTATAAGGAACCTTGGGCAGAATCATCTTTTAAAAACGGGACTTTGGCTATGATGACGTCCAAATCCACAGCTAAAAAGTAAATGGATACAGTCGCATGAAAAATAATTTACCTAACAATTAGTCGGGGTCGAATCCCATAGATAACAATATGTAGGCGATTAGGAATGTAAGAAAATTATCACTTGTTATGGAATGCCAAACACTTAGAATTTGGTTGTGAAAATATTTATACCTAAATGCGAAAATGTAAACTAACCTAGAAAGCAAGTAAAATGATCAATGGCTACAATTATGTATGCATCGGGAATTACACTTAAGTAACGATCCAATGTATTTCACAATTTTACAAATAAGAGAGAGTTTATGATAATTGGCCACATATACCAATTCTAAATTAGCTTCTTCCGAAGACTAACAAAACTTCCTAATTGAATTATCCCTAAGACAATTAAGAGATTAAGCACACCTGGATATTGCGACAAGTAGTTCAATCCTATCCCTAGGTAGAATCTATAAAATGAGGATTAAAACCTCAAGTTCTTGTTAATTAATCTTTCCCAACCCCAAATAATCTTTTCCAAAATTAATTCAAAGTTAATGGGCGAGTCCTAGGGTTAGCTAATTCCATTGGAAACATTAAAGAACAAGAATAATTAATGAAACAATAACTCACTTCATAAATAAATAAAAATCGTTCAATACATAAGCACAACAAGGTATTTAATCCACACTTTAAATATGAATATTCCCATAAAAAAGATTTAGTGTTGGAAACAATACTACACACTTAACTATTCAGTACAAAGCAAGAAAATGACGAAATTAGCATAAATGAGTAACAAAATCTCAACCAAAAGCTTCAAATCTTCAAGACCTAAGTGTGTGTGCAAGAACCCTAGCTTCCAAAACTTGTTCTCTCTAGTGTAAGGACTGAAAATAAGCCAAATATTTGTCTAACATGTAAAAGTTATCTGCTAGGTCGTGTATTTGTGGGTTTGGAGTTGAGAAAATGTGAATTTTCATTTCTTCCCAAAACTGATGCCCGTTCACCGCACCTTCAGAGAGATCCTCGCAGGTGCGGCTCCGCAGATGCGGATCGCCCATCGCAAATGCGGAAAATGAAGGGAAGCACTGGATCCGCAGATGTGGTCTTGAAAGTGCAGATGTGCAACCGTAGAAGCGGGTCTTGACTCGCAGATGTGATCCCAGGTCAAGCTGCTCAACTTCGCAGATGCAAACTCTCTCCTCGCAGGTGCAAGATCGCTTTTGCGCACAATATTTCGCAAATGCGGAATCCCTGGAGACTTTTTCATTCTTTCAACCATTTTTGCTCAATTGAATTAAAATCACTTCATGGCATCATTTACCGGAAAATCTAATAACACACACCATAACGATTTTATATTATCATTAAAGGACGCAAAATCTAAACAAAAGAGACTAAAATGAGTGGTAAAATCACCACTCATCAACATTTTTGATGACGTCCAAATCTACTACTAAAAAGTAAATGGATACAATTGCATACAATATATTTACCCAACTATGAGTCGGGGTCGAATCCCACAGAGAATAATATGTAGGCGATTAGGAATGTAAGAAAATAATCACTTATTATGGAATGCCAAACACTTAGAATTTGGTTGTGAAAATGTTTATACCTAAATGCGAAAATGTAAACTAACCTAGAAAGCAAGTAAAATGATCAATGGCTACAAGTATGTATGCATCGGGAATTACACTCAAGTAACGATCCAAAGTATTTCATGATTTTACAAATATGAGCGAGTTTATGTTAATTAGCCTCGGGTAATAATTCTATGTTAGCTTTTCCCGAAGACTAACAAAACTTCCTAATTGAACTATCCCTAAAACAATCAAGATATTAAGCACACCCGAATATGACTGCAAGTAGTTCAACCCTATCCCTGGGTAGAATCTATAAAGTGAGGTTTAAAGCCTCAAGTTCTTGTTAATTAATCTTTCCCAACCCCAAATAATCTTTCCCAAAATTAATTCGAAGTTAATGGGCAAGTCGTAGGGTTAGCTAATCCCTTTGGAAACATTAAAGAACAAGAATAACTAAGGAAATAATAATTCACTTCATAAATAAATAAAAATCATTTAATACATAAGCACAACAAGGTATTTAATCCACACTTTAAATATGAATATTCCCATAAACAAGATTCACGTGATGGAAAAAAATACTACACACTTAGATATACAATACAAAGCAAGGAAATGAAGAAATGAGCATAAAGAAGTAAGAAATTCTCAACCAAAAGCTTCAAATCTTCATGACCCAAGTGTGTGTGCAAGAACCCTAGCTTCCAAAACTTGTTCTGTATAGTGTAAGGACTTAAAATAAGCCAAAGATCTGTAAGAGTTGTAAAAGTTTTCAAAAATATTTCCTAGGTCGTGTATTTGTGGGTTTGGAATTGAGAAAATATGAATTGTCATTTCTTCCCAGAACTGATGCCCGTTGACCTTCGCAATTTCGACAAGGACTACGCATTTGCGAAGTTCGACAGTCTGGTTTGACTTCGCATTTGCGAGGTCCTTTGTCGCATTTACGAACATTGCTTGATTGGGCCTGCTTCGCAATTGCGATTGATCTCTCGCAACTCCTAGGTCTGCTTTCTTCGCATTTCCCATAAATGTGTCGCAATTGCGACACCTGAGGCCATTTTCCAGATTTTCTTCTTTTCAACATCTTTTTGACTCGTTTCCACTTGGTTTCTTCATGGTAACTTCTAAATCACAGAGAACCTATAAAATAGAAGTAAATGAAAATAAACACATGATTTTATCACTCAAACATAGCAAAGATATAGGCTTAAAGACTAGATAAGTCGGTAAAATACCAACTTATTAAACCCCCAAACTTAAACTATTACTTGCCCTCAAGCAATGAAAGCGACAAAATCTCCTCCCAAGTATTTAACTCAATAGTGCATCCATATCATGCCAAGTCGAAAAGGTCTACTGTAGGCACAAAAACATGACTTCGATTGGTACCAACAATTAATCCAAAGCATATGAAATACCAAAAACTCCTCATGAATTTCATTACCATTCAAGTGCTCAAATACTATGTAAATCAAAGTAGCAATAAAGCAATGACACTAAAGCTTCAAATTTTTCCTCTCTATCATAATTATCTTCCCTCGTTCATTCCTCCCAATTGAAAATGGGATTAAATTCACAACTCAAGTCTCATGTGCCCTCACACTTAAGAGATAATCCCACACTCATAACTTGCAATTCAAAACATAAATGGGATATCAAATGGAAAGAATTAACTCTCTCTCTCTCTCTCTCACAAAGATATTCAAATGCACAAAAGTAATACCATAGGCTTTCCCTTCATGTATTTCTCTACTAAAGTAGACAAACTTGGTTTAAAATCAATTAGGACTTAAAGGATTGTAATTTAGGCTTTTGGTTAAGGCAAGGCACAGTTTGGGTAAGAATGACTCAAAACCTCCCTAAGCACTATAATTTGCACAAATTAAAGCACACTTCCTTCAAAACTCTTTCCACCCTTTCTTTGTTCCTTTTTTTAATATATCACCTACTCTTCCATTTATTCACAATTCTTTATTTTTCCTCCCCCTTTTATTTATTTATAAATATTACTCTTTTTCTCCGTTTTATTTTTTATTTATTATATCACTTTCACCTTTTAAGCAGCTTCCACATCCCAACTTTTCCAACCTTCACTCCCAAACATAAACTTTTAGCCTATGTTCATACTTGAAAGTACTTAGGAAGGTAGGGTGCCAAAAGAAAATCAATAAAGAACGATAGATTGTCACATGGTTTCCAAAGAAAAGGTTTAAAGGCTCAAAAGGGGTTGACTAGGGAAAATTTGCAAGTGTAGGTATTTTAGGCACAATAGCGGTCCAAGGAAGGGCTAACATCATTTTTCAACCCAAGTTAGTCTACAATTTTGCCTTGAAGCACATTCGGGGCAAGTTCTAGACTACAAATGATGCAAAAAAAACTTTCTCAATAAGTCACACACATGGCACATGAAAACTCAAGTGGAATACAAATCCAAAATCCAATTGAATCCAATGAATCTCAAGGAAGTCACATATAGCCTAAGAAGTTATTTTAGTGAATCAAAGAGTCAAAAATTGAGTCTAAAAGTCATGGCATTGATCTTTACTTCAATCATTCTTCTTTTGCAAAAATCACGAATTCATATGCCGAGGTTTAAATCACATTGGTACCAAGCAAGCCACAAATTGGCCAATGGGCACAAATCCCAGCTCATAACACTTATTCTTCCTAAATTAATAAAAACTATATCTAATTACAAGACTACTTCCCTTAAGAAAGTCGCCTAGCTATCCATCATCGGGAAAAGTCGAAAAACATTTACTAACAATTACCCGGTTCAAGAAGAAAATTGGCATCCTCGGAAAAAGAACCGTGGTACAAAGAAAACCAAGTATATCGCCACCAAAATAAAACATACTATATAAAAAAAATTAAGAAGCTAATAAACATCAAGTCAATTAAACATACTATAAAATAACAAAGACATATTATCAAACATATTGCAATGTCCCAAATGCAACTAAACAAAATAGAGTAAAATTGTGAAAGGTGCTCCTTGAATGCTGCATTAAGTTCTCTCCTCACTGTCGGACTCAAGTCGCATCTTCTTCTCCTTCTTCCTCGGACCAATGAACTGGAGCATCATCATCCTCTTTCGGCTTGGTTTATGGTACTGGATCTTGAGGCTTTAGAACAGTCAATATCCCCTTCACACCCTTCCACATGTGGGTGAAGAATTTATCTTTGTTATTCACCCTGGTGTGTGTATTTGCCAGTTTGGCATGAGAAGTGCTCAAACTACCGTGGGCCATGGCCATATCAGTATATGCCTTCTCCAGCTTCTTTAGGTGATCCCCCTGATTCTTCCGATCCTCAAGATACTTTATAAAATCTTTCTTTGAAATGTATACAGAGGGTCCCTCAGATGTTTCCCCAGGTCTTTACGGAAGGCCAACTACTAGCTCGCAAATCTGCCGCATTTCCTTGGAAAGCATAGCAAATGGTCCTCCTGTAGAAGATGAAGGCCAGCTACCCTGGTCGTTTTGAGAAGAAAATCCAACTTTCTCCTTTTGCTCTTCACAATGCCTACCTCTCCTATTTTCTTTAATGGGTTGATAGGATTTCCCGACTCTATTCAGTTGTCCTCCGGGTCCTCCTCAACCCCAACAAGTTGGCACAACTCGGTGATAAGAGATGGGAAAATCAATGATGGACCGTTCATATGCTGATACTCCCTCATTTCATTGATGAAAATCTCACCAACATTGAGCGGAATACCATCGAGAATGCATGCTACCATATGGGCTCTCATTATAGGTACATTCCATATATTTGACACAGGAGAGATGCGACTGCTTATGATGGCCAGCCATCTCTTAGCTTCAGCAGTGAATTCCTTTGATGTAATCCCTCTCTTTTCCTCTGCCTAAGGAAAATCCACACCCGAGGATAATTTGGAGATCAACCACTCACCTGGAACACAATCTTTTGCATGGAGTGGGTCCATATCATGGTCATGGAGGTGATAGACTTGGTTCACAGCTTCTGCTCTGAAATGTACCATTTTGCCACGAATCCTCATCTTTGGCCTTTTCAACCTGATGGATGGGAGATTTGCATAGAACTCCCTCACCCATTTCTCATTGGATTTGCAAGGTTGAGGGACGAAACAAGTCCAGCCCATGTCTACAAGTCTCTGGTGGAACTCAGGAAGACGTTCATCGACTTTATCCAATAATATTCCACTTTTAGGAAGCAACTTCTTCGAGATTAACTCGGCATAATATCGTTCCTGACATTCAAGTGACAAGAATCGATGTTGGTCATAATTCTCCTCAATCTCCAAAGAACTTTCATGCACGTATTCATCAGAGTTAGTGCTCATTTTCAGCTTATGTACCTGTAAACAAAACATTGGAGTGAAAACGTGGTATGGCTATGAAATATATTGAAAAATGATTCAAAGATGCCAAAGAAATGATTGGGCAGTTGAAACCATCCTTAGAAAATTCTTTCAGATTTTCAAATCTTGGAGTGTCTGCTCTCTGATATCTCATTTGCAATATTTACTTTGCAACTGCGAAGTCATCAGATTTCCTTAAGACTCGCAATGCAAAAATTTCTTCACAATTGCGATGATAGTGAAGGCTGCCAGTTTTCGCAATTGCGACCACCTTTTCGCAAATGCGAAGATCGCAAATGTGAAGAGGCCATTGCAATTGCGATCTTTCATCCCCAGCCTTCAAGCAGTCCTCAGGCGTAAAAATTTTCTGATAAAATCACACACAACCACGAATTGTAAAAAAAATTTCAACGATTCGGCAAAGAATCTCATTCGGGCCTTTCGTCGATCACATATGAGGCACACAAACCAATCCTATTTTAATAAAACCATGGATACTCAGACTTCCCCAATTTCTAGCAAAGAACTAGGCTCACACACTCAACCAACCTCACCTAGAAATCAATACACGATTTAGCAAAAACAATTTCTTTTTTTTTTTTTTTTGA
>ML406925.1:0-11532 GCA_005239525.1 Nicotiana knightiana | reverse complement strand
AATTTTTTTTTTTTTTTTTTTTGAATAATTTATGATAAAGGAAGGACCCATTTGAAACCTAGGTTTTGGGAAATACATGCAGGAAGAAGAAGAAGGTGCAATTATTAAGCGTTCATACCTGGATGCTTGCACTAAGGAATGAATATTAGGGAATTTCGAAGTTTGGGAGAGGAAGAGGTACCAGTCGTCAGTTTCTTTTTGCCTCAACAGACATTGCAATTTTTTTTTTGTTAAAATGAATGGCCAGACCCAGTTAAATCCTTCAGAGGTCGCATTTTCGACCCCTCTTTTGCAATTGTGAACATCCAATTTTTTGAAGTGGCCGCAAATGTGACAGTTTTCTCGATTTTGCGAGTTAGGCCAGATTCGCAAATGCGAAGTGAATTTCGCAAATGCGAATGCTGGTGCTTCTGCAATTTTCAGCTACTGGTTTTAATGCTCTCCGTCACCCCGACCTACTCAAATCAACTCTAAAAATTCTAGAACTTGGTAGATTAGTTCAAATTAATTTACTACGCTATTTTAAAACAAGAAAATTTCAAAAACAACTAAAAATTTAGAAAACGATGGGTTGCCTCCCACCAAGCACCGCATTTAACGTCGTGGCACGACGCGGATGATTTTATCACTTTTATCGCCACTTGGACGATATGAACTGGGCACCTAACTTGGAATAAAGCTTTTGACCATGAGCAATGGGGGTGGTAAGTTGATGATCAAGCCAAGCATTAAGTTCTTTTATTTTGCACTTCTTGGCTTTCATGCAAGGAATGTCATTTTTCCTTCTTGTTCCCTCAAATTGTATGATTTATGGCCTTTGCCTTTCCTCCTCGCAATCCCTCATTGACTCGTGTAGTTCAATTCCCATATCACCACACAATTCCAATGTTGAAAAATGCTTGGAATGTGACTTCAAACCTCCAACTTGCAATTCTTCCCAGAGGTTGACATCCTCTTTTTCCTCCGGACTAGAGTCAATCTCAACCATATTTTCAATCACACTGGTTGACTCTAGTTCTAGTTTTTTCTTGGCATCACTAACACTCATGCAGTCGGTTGGCGGTTGTTCAAGTCTTGATTGCTCAAATTAAAGCTCACTTTCTTCCTCGAAATTTGACTCTTCTTGACCTTCTTGACCTTCTTCCACACTTTCAAATTCATAAGCATAATGAGCCCCAATCAATGATTCCATTTGATACTCCAAAGTGCGGATATGCTCATCATTTTGAGTCAAATTGTGTTTCAAGTTCTCAAGTGCCAACCTTTGCTTCTCCTCATTTTCAAGAATGGCCTCCAACATGAGCATCATCCTCTCATTTTGAGCAGTTGAGAGTTTTTCTTGATTTTGATCGAGTGCCAAAGAAGGATTTTCGACTTCAATCTCTAACGAAGGTTCTTGGCTATCATTCACCTATGAGGATTTTTAAACCTCTAAAGCTTCAATAATTTCTTTCCTTTTTGAGTTCAAACTTTCAACCGCCAAGTCATTTTGGAGACTATTCTTCAAAAGCTCCTCCAAGGAATTTTGCTATTTGTTTCCTCGTCCAAGTAAGCATTCCATCATGAACTTGAACTCTCCATGTCGACCATGCTCAATTTTTTCCACTTCCTCATCCCTATAATTTACATCACAACAAGTAGAATCATCATAGCGGGGGCTTAGGAAGGGAAGGACAAATAAGCACAATCATCCCAATGACCATTTTGACGACCACACTTATCACAAATACTACACTCATGGGTTTGATATTGTGCGCACAATCAACTCCCGGGAGAATTTTAAAAAAAATTCCACAAGTGTGGTCCTCCACAATAAGGACAAGGGTCATCAAAGTGTGAACAACTACCATTCGACCAATTTTCATTATATGAAGCCATTTTTTTTCTCAAAAACTAAGAAAATAAACAAGAAACAAACAAGAAAAATAGACCAAGGTAAGAAATATAATTACAAAAATATTCACAAGTTTGGACCAAAGAACTTACGCTTATTTCTCAAACAACCTAAATTATGCCAAATTGTTCCCCGGAAACAGCGCCAATTTTGATGACATCCAAATCCACTACTAAAAAGTAAATGGATTTGGTCGCATGCAATATAATTTACCCAACTATGAGTCGGGGAAAAATCTCAAAGAGAATAATATGTAGGCGATTAGGAATGTAAGAAAATTATCACTTGTTATGCAATGCCAAACACTTAGAATTTGTTGTGAAATGTTTATACCTAAATGCGAAAATGTAAACTATCCTAGAAAGCAAGTAAATTGATCGATGGATATAAGTATGGATGCATCGGGAATTACACGCAAGTAACGATCCAACGTATTTCACAATTTTACAAATATGAGCGAGCTTATGTTAATTAGCCTTGGGTAATAATTCTGTGTTAGCTTCTTCCGAAGACTAACAAGACTTCCTAATTGAATTATCCCTAAAACAATCAAGAGATTAAGCACACCCGAATATGGCTACAAATAGTTCAATCCTATCCCTGGGTAGAATCTATAATGTGAGGGTTAAAGCCTCAAGTTCTTGTTAATTAATCTTTCCCAAAATTAATTCAAAGTTAATGGGTGAGTCCTAGGGTTAGCTAATCCCATCCGAAACATTAAAGAATAACAATAATTAAAGAAACAATAACTCACTTCATAAATAAATAAATATCATTCAATACATAAGCACAACAAGGTATTTAATCCACACTTTAAATATGAATATTCCCATAAACAAGATTCAAGTATTGGATAAAATACTACACACTTAAATATTCAATATAAAGGAAGGAAATGAATAAATGTGCATAAATTAGTAAGAAAATCTCAACCAAAAGCTTCAAATCTTCAAGACTCAAGTGTGTGTGCAAGAACCCTAGGTTTTAAAACGTGTTCTCTCTAGTGTAAGGACTGAAAATAAGCCAACGATGTGTCTAAGATGTAAAAGTTATCTGCTAGGTCTTGTATTTGTGGGTTTGGAATTGAGGAAATGCGAATTATCATTTTTACCCAGAACTGATGCCCGTTGACCGCACCTGCGGAAAGATCCTCGCAGGTGCGGTTCAGCAGATGCGGATCGCCCATCGCAAATGCGGAAAATGAAGGGCATCACTGGACCCGCAGATGCGGTCTTGAAAGTGCAGATGCGCAACCGCAGAAGCGGGTCTTAACTTAGATATGCGATCTCAGGTCATGTTGCTCAACTCCGTAGATGCGGACTCTCTCCTCGCAAGTGCGAGATCTCACTTCTGCGCGCAATATTCCGCAGATGTGGAATCCCTGGAGACTTATGCATTCTTTCAACCTTTTTTCGCTCAGTTTGTCTTCAATATGAATTCAAATCATTTCATGGCAACATTTACCTAAAAATCTAACAATAAACACCATAACGGCCTCATATTATCATTAAAGGACGCAAAATCTAAAGAAAAGAGACTAAAATGAGTGGTAAAATCACCACTCATCAGGCTATTTTGGCTCATTTTCTTTCATCTCCTGGGCGATTTTCGAGCTCTTGGAGAGGGGTTTTTACCTAGAAATTTGAGGTAAGTAATTTCTACACAACGTGAGTTAAATACATAGTTTATGGGTAGATTTATAACATGTAAATTAGTGCAAATCATGGGTTTAGGTGAAGACCTAGGGTTTTGATAAAAATAGGATTTAACTACAAAATTTGTTATGGAATTTAGTAAAAATTCATATATTTGAGTCCATGAGGTTATGCGGAACAACTTTCTTCAAATATTTCTGGAAATAGGGCAACTGGGCCAGGGGGTAAACTTTAGGGATTCTTCAGATAGGCTTGGGAAATCACTTTGATAGTTAGGATATTAACTTTTGATCATGTATTGATTATTTTATATAAAATTTAACTAGTTTCAAGGTCTTTGGCACCAAATTGAGGGTTTGAGCACAATCTTGGACCGAAAAGTAGGCTTTGAGATGAGGTAAGTCTCTTTTCTAACCTTGTAAGAGGGGGTTAACCTCATAGGTGAATTGATTAATATGTGCTCCTATTTTTGGGGCCTACGTACGTACGAGGTGACGAGAGTCCGTAAGTTGCTACTAATTATGCTTATGTCCCGGTAGTCTAGGACCTATACCATGCTAGATTTACGATGTTTTCACCTTTCTTGTTAACTTAATTGCTTAAATCATGTTGGAACTTGATAAAGGACTGGTAGAAGGTTAAATTGCATTTACTTATATTCTTGGACGGCCACTTGGCTATTATTGAGAATTGTTGTTTCTTTAAATAATTGCCTCTTAATAAATCTTGAATTGGATGTTATGAAGTATTTTCTCCTTTTCGTGGAGCGGGCCAAATGTCTCGGTAGCAGATAGATGCATCTATGGTTTGTGCCGTTCGATCCTCGGTAGTGCACAATTTAAATATTTTTATGTTGGACCGAGCCATACGTCCTCATCATAAGTTGCACATGATAAATCTTTGAAACCAATTATAATTGATATTGTTTCATTGACTTGAAATATAAATTGTTAAATTATGGAAATAAACTTGGGATATACTATTAGCGAAATAATTGTTTATTATTCATGTTATTTAGTTTTCAGATATATTTCTGTAATCTATGCTTAGTTATCATTTGACATCTTATTTTTAGCACATTGTATGTGTCAAAATCGACCCCTCGTCACTACTTCTTCAAGGTTAGACTGGATAGTTACTGGATATATGTTGTTTATGTACTCACTCTACACGTCTGCACTTAATGTGCATGATATGAGGCAGGTGCATCTGGATATCAGTCTGGTGCGTACACTTAATCACTACTGTGAGACTACACAGTGAGCTGCCTTCCGAGTCATTCTGCAGCAGTCGAAGTTTTTCTTTTGCTTGTATTTTCTGTCTACTTCATTTCTGACAGTAGCATAGAACTCTCTTTTGTATATTCTACTAGTTGCTCATACACTCGTGATACCAGATCTTGGTTGTTTAAGCTAGTAGACATGTGATGGTTTTTGGGTTATCTTATTTATTTCACTGCTTTAAAAATCCTGATCTCTCATTTTTATTAAATGCTTAATTCTTATTTATGCACAAACTAAAAATCAACTATTTCAAGTCTTTAAAAAAAAGGATCACATAGTTAGTTCACTATCGGTTTGCCTAGCGATAACGTTCGGCGCCATCACGGTCCATAAGATAAATTGGGTCGTGACAACATGGTATCAGAGCTCTAGGTTCACATAGGTCTCACAAGTTTTGAGCAGGCCTAATAGAGTCTTGCGTATAGGTGCAGAGACGTATGTACTTATCTTCGAGAGTCTATAGAGTGTTAGGAAACTACTCCTTATTCATCTCCTATTGTGCAGTTGATGTTATACTAAGTGTCTTTCTCTTATTCTCTCACAGCTGGTGAAAACGCGCATGGAGGATGTTCCAAACCCTGGAGGAGCTGCTCCCCCTATTGCTAGAGGCCGAGGTAGAGGCCGGGGGAGGGAACCAACCCAAGTAGGGTATGAGGCGTCCTAGAGTTGCCCCAGCTATACCACCAGCAGATCCAGTGGAGGAACCCACTATTGAAGAGCAAGGCGAGGTGCCTATAACGGTTCCAACCCGGATAGATTTCATGTTAGCACCGGGCTTCCAGGACGTTATGGGTCGTATGTTGCGGTCATGGATATTATGACTCGGGATGATTTATTTCCAGCGGACCTAGCCACATCTCAGGAGGGAGGGGGAGCACAGACCCCTACTGCTCAGGCTCCGGGACATGCAACAGCCATATATGAGACCCGGGGTGCACTACCCGTGGGCGGAGCCTAGCCAATTGCAGCAGCTATACTTTAGCCTAGACCAGTTGCGATCGGTGAGCCGCATAAGCTATTGGATAGATGAACCAGGCTTCACCCTCCTGTCTTCGAAGGTGAGAGACATGAAGACCCCCATGACTTCATTGATAGGTGCAGGGACAGAATGCACAACATGAGTATATTAGAGTCTCATGGGGTAGATTTCACTACTTTCCAGATGGAGGGCAGGGCCCGTAGGTGGTGGCAGTCTCATTTTCTCGGCAGACCATTCTCCTCCTATGACTTGGGATTAATTTACATGCCTTGTCTTGGATAGGTATATTCCACCCTCCCAGAAGGAAGAGTTGCAGTTTCATTTTGAGCAACTTAAGCTGGGTCAGATGTCAGTGACCGGTGAGGCAAGGTTCTCTTAGTTGTCTCGCCATGCACTTATGATACTTCCTATTGACGCGAAGAGAGTTTGGAAGTTTTTTACAGGGTTGCACTCAGTATTCAAGACACTATGGCCCCGGAGGTTGAGATGGGGACTTCGTATCAGCTAGTAGTGGAGATAGCTCGGAGGATTGAGGGTTACCATTTGAGAGATAGAGAGCAGATACAGAGGGAGAAGAGGGCCCATTATTCCGGAGAGTTTTGAGGTGCCCCGGCTGGGGGCAGAGGTCAGTTCATGAGGGGTCAGCCCAGTAGGCCCACATATCCAGCACCTCCGCCTCCTCGGGGTGCTCCAATGCGACCCTATTTCAGTGCCATGCCAGAGACTTCTTACCGCCCACCAGCTATTAAGGGTTCTTCCAGTGGGTATTGAAGCCATCAGGGTCATACTTCAGGTCAGTAGATCACCCTACCGAGAGGTTGTTTCTTGTGCGGAGATCTCAATCATGTGTAGAGGTTCTGCCCCAGGCTTCGGGGCAAGGCAATATAGTAGGATAGTCAGCACATGATTACAGCACCAACCGTCCGACCACCCAGAGGCGGAGGGCAGGCGGGTAGGGGCCATCCTAGAGGTGGAGGCCAGGCAAGGGGAGGTCAGCCAGCTAGTGTTCAGCCAGGCAGAGGCCAGCCAATCGGCACTCCAGCTAGATTCTATGCTTTCCCATCCAGACCAGATGCAGTGCACTCTGATGTCGTGATCACAGGTATTATTTCTGTCTGCGGTATGGATGCTTCAGCATTGTTTGATACAGGTTCCACATATTTATATGTGTCATCCCTATTTACCCATTTCCTGGATATTCCTCGTGAGTCCTTGGGTACTCTTGTTTATGTGTCCATTCTATTGGGCAATTTTGTTGTTGTGGATGGAGTCTACTGGTCCTGTATTGTTACATTCTATGGCTATGAGACTAGAGCAGGTCTTCTACTGCTTGATATGACCGATTTTGAGGTTTTCCTGGGGCATGGACTGATTATCTCCATATCACGCCATCCTTGATTGCCATGCCAAGACTGTTACCTTAGATATGCCAAAGTTTCCTAGATTGAAGTGGAAGGGTTCCTCTGTCAGCACACCTAGTCAGATCATCTCTTTCATGAAGGCTCGACACATGGTCGAGAAGGGTTATTTGTCTTATCTAGCTTATGTTCGGGATACTACCGCAGAGACTCCCGCGATAGATTCAGTATCGGTAGTTCGGGAGTTCTCCGATGTGTTTCCTTATGATCTTCCAAGCATTCCACCAGATCGTGATATGGATTTATGCATTTATTTGGCTCTAGATACCCAGCCTATATCTATCCCACCATCCAATATGGCTCCAAAAGAGTTGAAAGAGTTGAAGGAACAACTTGAAGAGTTGCTAGAAAATGGATTTGTTAGGTCGAGTTTATCACCTTGGGAAGCACCAGTGTTAATTGTGAAAAAGAAAGATGGGACTATGCGGATGTACATTAATTACCGTTAATTGAACAAAGCTACCATTAACAATAAGTACCCGTTGTCGTCTCCCTCTCCTTTCAGATTGGTCAGGGTATTCGACATTATTGGGACAACTCGTTTCCTTTTGGAAAAGGGGTAAGGAATTGAAGAGTCGCCACCTAACGAATTAAGGTGCTTTAGGGCACCTATTAAGGGTCATTTACAAACATAGATTGGATAACCACAGATTGGGTAAGGGCTTGAAATTACTTCAAGGGGAAGGTGTTAGGCACCCTCGAATTCCACAACTGTGGTTCCCGACCAAACAAACTTTGTGAATTTTAAAACAGGTAGCACATAAGCAATAAAAGCACATAGGTAAATAAATAAAGGTTTTTGAGAAGATTCGTAGTCTAAGCACACATATGTGCTAAAGATAGGGGGTCCTAGGTTGTTTATCCCATAGGATCACATCCATGCAATGCCCGGTAATCACTCCTCAATGAGGGGCTACACGTTGCATTAGTGCATAGTTCATCATATCCATGTCTACCCTTTCCCACCCCTTAATGGTTATTAAGCGAGTTTCTTTCACGACCTATATGCGTGTTGTTACCCATCTCTTCTTAATGGTCCTGGAGGAGATACCTCTACCTATAGGCAGTTCTAGACAGACCCCTAAGGTTTAAAAGGAGAAAATACTAGGCGACAGACGAGAACAAATAGGACTTTAGCAGATAAAGGCATGAAAGAGCAATTAAGAGGCTCATATTGACCTCCATAGATAATGCATGTAATCAACACGACTCAAAACACAAACAAGGGTAGTATTATTAAACAGGATCCTAAAACATGATGTCTAAGTGAATACCAAAACACAGAAGATATGCAGTTTCAATTTTATAAACCCATAACAAGGGCCCTAACCAGTTTGCCTACTGATTTTAAGCTTGTTAACCATTAAGCAGTAAGCACAAAAGCNCCTTTTTCATGCATCAGTAGTTTAGCTAGGTGTGACTTAGTGAGATCCTAAAACAGGGTATCTAGTATCAACATTATAAGATGGAGAATGATTTATATGCAAAATTCTTTAAAAAAAACATGATTTCTAGATGCACAGAAAGTTACAACGTGATTTCAGAATATGCAGTAGCAACAGTTTTCGTGTTAATGTTGTTATTTAGCCTAGAAGCGATTTCTAAGTGATGAGAATAATGTCAAATGAGATGCTGAAACAGTAAACCTAAGAACATGATATCTAATGCATTACATGCTTAGAATGTATTGGTCCTAAACATGGATTCTAATGTGCACATAGAAATGTAAGCCTAAGGCATGGTTTCTACCCCATTGATATCGACAACAGACATGGCTACCCTCCCCTTTTCACTATCAATCCCCAATATTCATTTACAATAATTATTACAAACCAATGTGAATGAATTACATGAGTAGATAAAGAAAATAAGAAGTTACACTATAGGGAGCCTGAAAACAGGCCCAGATTCTTAGATCCTCAAATGCCCAAATGTTTCATAGCCTTTTCTCATATTCGGGTGTGTCAGAGTTTCCTAAGGACCTCAAGGGATCCCGGGCAGTGCTCATGCATAGATTTCACAACCATAATTGAGTAAGTGCAGTGTGGAAGTGCCAACCCTAGTGCATTAGAGTTCAGAGGGATCTCACAGGAATCCCAAGGCAGTCATACACTGGAGGGGCAGAACTTAAGGACCTAAGAGTAGAGTGAGAGTGCTTGACATAGTTTTGAAAAGGTGTTACAAGAAAGCAGTATTTGAAAAAGAGACCCAGTTGAAGTAGTTTTATAAAATAGGAGAATTGTTTAGTAAAACAGCTTTTGAAAACAGTTGTGTAATTTAAACAAACAGCAGGTTAGTCAAACAAGTTCAACAATACTCATAGAACAAACCTTCACACAGGGATAACTGAGTATTTTAACACATAACAGACATAAGTCGTTTGCACTTGGTGCAGATAGTAACACAGAGATTCAGGAGTGCTAATTAGAACATAGATACAGAATCAGAAGTGCTCTAGGGGATTCATGGGATTAGGAGATAGCATAGTGTAGGATTTCATACTATACATGATTGAGAAGAGAATCAAGACAACTTAGGGTAACAAATCAATAGATGCATACCAGAACTAGGTAACCAGTACACAAGTATCAAAACAAAGTAGAGCTACATTGAGACAGATTATAGGTTTATAAGAGCATGCTAACCCTAAAGAGGTAAGACATAACTAGCATACTAGATGAAGCAATGATGCAAGGAGGTCAATTACATGTTGAACATCAAAACAATAGATAGAAAAAGATTAGGAACATGATAAACTGAAGTAGTAAACAAAAACATATTGGTTTTGGGATATGAATAGAAAATCAGAACATACCAGTGAAGAGACAGTAAACACAAAAGTGAAGGGACATGAGAGCACAATAGTTAGCCTTGGCTTGCAGCCGGCTAACTTAGAATAATAGTAAGTGACACAGAAATAGAGCAGAAAGCTTTGAGTGTGAGAGATAGTTTTTGAACCAAATGTGTTTGTGTGTGTTCAGTGGATTCTCTGTGTGAGTGTGTGTATATATATAGTAGTTTGAAACTAGGTAGAATAAGATAAGAATCACAATTAGGAATGTAAATTATGGAACTCAGAACCAATTAGAGCACAGTTAGTGCAAGTACTCCCTTGATTAAGGGAGTTAACTTCAAACGGTAAGAACATGTAACAAATAAGGAAAGAAATCAATGTGTAACTGGAGCATAACAGATAAGGAAATAATTCAAATAGTGCAAGTACATAACAGGTAACTAGGACTAGGTTCATAAGGTTCTAATTAAGGAAATATCATAAGAATCAATTAACAGTATAGTCAACCATAAATAAGGCGAGAAAATAACTTAGAGGTTGGAAATCAGTAAAAGATATCATCACAGGAAATCTGTAAAAGGTGTTAATCACAAAAAATTAGGGATTCAAATAGGAATAGTACTGATTAAGGGGAGAATTAACACAAAATTTCTATGAACAAACAGAATAAACACATAATAGGCAAGAAGGAGTAGAATCAGAAAAATAGTAAAGTAAGAATCACATATAATCAGGGATTCAACTAGAGAAGATAGAACTGATTAGAGGAATTAACAGAATAAACATAATATAAGCGGAAGAAGTAAGAATCAGAAACCCTACTGAACACAATAGGGTAAAATCACATAAACTCAGAGTGTTCATGAGAAACAAGCACACAGACATATTCCCGAAGACGGACTCAGAATTATAACAAGTGTTAAAACTAAGGTTTTATGATAACAAGTTATGACTAAAAAGAAATTTTAACAAAAGGTCATTTTAAACATCAGAGAACAACATTAAAAGACCAGAAATATATTTTGAAGGAAAGTTCCGGAAACCCTAATGGAAAAATAAAGCGACGCTTTGAGAAATCGAAAGGTTTTTCATGAAACAAATGAAAATAACTCAGAAAGATCTCAGATCTGTTATATATCTAGGAGGTACAGTAGAAGAGGGTAGGGTTTTCTAGAAAATAACCCAAAAATAGAGAGACCGGCTTAGAAACCCATAGGTTTAGCCGGAAAAAGGAAAGATCTTACTCGATCGAGCCATGGTGGCCTGAGAATGGTGAGAACAGGCCCAGGGGTGAGTGCAATGGCCACTGGTCCCTTAAGGATCTCAAAGAAGGCAGGAACTTGGCACATGATTAAGGCTGGAGGATGGTAGTAAGCCCTCATAGTCGATGGCATGAGAGCACCGGCGAGGGGGAATTAGGGTTAGGGTAGAGAGCGTTTGAGAGAAGAAGAGAGGAGATAATGGCAGAGTGTGAGAGGAGAAATGACAGAATGAGGGTTTGGTCGGGGG
>ML406922.1:19544-37233 GCA_005239525.1 Nicotiana knightiana | reverse complement strand
AGCATACGCCTAGGTCCAAAATCATCACACGAAGCTACCGGAACCGACGAAACTCGATTCCGATATCGTTTACCCAAAATGTTGACCGAAGTCAAACTTGGCCTTAAAGGCCAACCCTAAGGAACCACTTGTTCCTATAGCACTCTAAACACCTCCGAAACCCGGACCACCAGTCCCCGCAAGTGATAAATCATAAAAAGCTGCTATGGGAAGTTTCATTTAGGGGAACGGGGTCCGATAATGCAAAACGACCGGTCGGGTCGTTACATCCAAGAACTTTGAGGTTAATACTATTGAGTTTAATTTTAAGTTTACTCTCTGCTAAGTGTCAGGAGCGGAGCTAAGTTGAGGAAAAGGGGTTCAATTGAATCCTGTCCGTTGAAAAATATACACTGCTAGTAGGGTAAAGACAATTTTTTTGGGTTACATTTAAGCTGTTGAGTACCCCTGGCATAAGGAAACAATTCTAGTAAAGTGGTCAAGGGGGTTTAAAAATTGCTTTAGGTGTTCAAATCTCAGGTGCGGCATTCTAGTATTTTTTGAATCCCCTTGTATAAATTCTTGGCTCCGCCACTACTAAGTGTACTATGTTTTCTTGGATGGTTTTGCAATACACTTGAAGGTGGCTATTTTCCAATGCTTAATTGAACTTTTAGCTGGTAGTGATAATTATGTTGTGCAATAATAATGAATTGCTACCATTGGTTTGATTGATACTTTAGTAGGTTTTCACTGTATTAAGTTTTCTTGGACTGATTTTGCAATCCAACTTTATGTAATCAAGCAACTAAAAAAAGAGATGTCATCCTTCATTGGGAAGGAGCATGGAAATTTTGCTTCTGAGTTAAGTCAAGCTTATGATTTGTGTATTCAGCTTCAGGTGCTTAGCGGTTTTTATAATAGCTGATAGATAAAGGTACGGGCTGGTCTTACTTGCAATGCGCACTGCGCGAAGCCTTATGAGGATAACTTTGATAAAGCTTGTAGTAAAAGGTCTCACTCCCTCTATTTCCAGTTGTATTGTCAGTTTTTTTTTTGTCCTTGCCAAAATAATGTTTACTTTTTTTATCAGTGCAAAAGAAAAAGGTGTTAAAAATAGTTGTAGTTTTTCGTTTTCTTTTTGAAGTCTGCGCGTGGAAGAAGATCTTGTCATTGATAGTGTCTCAAAGTACTTCTTCACAAATTTTTGAAAAAACTTAAAAGAAGCAACATATTACAAAACAGTTTTTTCCTAAGAACCTCGAAAGACATATTTCAAAAGTTAAAACTGGACCTAGTTCCCGGAAAAAACAAAAAAGAAATTGGCTCCAGTTGTACTAGTCTTTATTTATGACTATTTCTGCAGTATCCTAAGATAGATAACAGAGGATTCATATATGACCCAAAGAATATTAAACAATTTAAATTTAACATTTCTCTTAATCTCTGTGCAAAGCCAAACGAGGACATTTTGAAAAAGAGGGAGTAGGAAATAAAAAGATTGAAGTAGGCGTGGTGGGCTGTTTGAGATGATTGTAAAAACACTGATAGCTATGCTATACTATTAGGTGTTGGATCTTTCTTTTTGAAATGGTAATATTGATGTCAAACAGCACTAAGAAAGTGCTGCGGTTACCTCCAAAAAGTTGCAAGATGAGAGCAATAAAAAAGAAAGGACTATGCAAAAGATTTTATGAACTGTAAGAGTGTTTCAGCCTCATTTCCCCAATCTAATCTACACCAAAAGTATAACAACATAATACAATCAGATTTTACTTGCAAGGTAGAATTCTGTTCATCTTCAAAACATCTTTGGTTTCTCTCTTTCCAAATGCACCACCAAATACACGCAGGGATTGTATACCAGGCCTTATTGGACATATGATTTTTTTTTGAGAATACTTGGACGTATGATCTTAGTTTCTGCTTATATCTAAAATGACTGTCAAAAACTGATTAAAACTTGGTTGGTAACCAAGTTATTCTAATAGATGTTTTACTGCTGTATGTTTTGAAGGTATTTTTCTGCTTACATTGTGCTCTTTATGATTGTCAAGGTAAACTGATTGTGGACTTGCTTGACTACCGTTAACAAATTTCTAGATAGCTTACAGTTATTTTGTCTGTAGAACTCAATGTGAAGGCCAAAAACAAGCATCATGCAGCTATTTACAATCATACGCTTGCCACCATATTAGTGGAATATGCTTCTGCTGTAAGTTCTGATCACACTTACATACCTGTTAGGATTTTGTTCCAAATCTATCTGAATCTATTGTAGTTTTGGGGCCAGAAAGTGGCTTTGCTCTAGTAAAACAGTTTAAAAGTTCTGTATTTAGGACCTTGGAGGCTTCATTATTTGAGTTGAGAATGCAATTGAATTAAGTATTCTATTAGGATGCTGCCATGTGACCTCGGGTTCGAGCCGTGGAAACAACCTCTTACAGAAATGCAGGGTAAGGCTGCATACGATAGACCCTTGTGGTCCGGCCCTTCCCCGGACTCCGCGCATAGCGGGAGCTTAGTGCACCGGGCTGCCCTTTTTATTAGGATCTTTAAATGCTTTTTCTGTAGTTTTAACTTCAGTGTCTCTAGAAGTCCTGTCCTTTGTTTTCTGCACTCTTAATAGTTAATGAACAGCATTTTCCAATGCAGGTTGTTCATTTGACGCCATAACTACATTACATTGTTGACTTTTATTTGGCAGTTATCAACTAGACTATAACCAAAAAATATCCTTTTCCTTTGCAGGTATATGTATCAGATTTGACAGAATTATTTACCTGGACATGTTCAAGATGTAATGATTTGACTAAGGTAATCTATTTGGATTGTTTCATCTGCTCATTTCTCATGTTAAAAAAAAGCCGTGTGTAAATATCATGCTTTTCATATACGGTTGGTTTGTTCAAGCCTTCATTATTAAGTTGTTTGGACGATATACTTCTATATTTCCTGAGCAGGGCTTTCAAATTATAGAGCTCATTGTTGATGTGCAACGATGCCTACAGGTGTGTATTACATTATGCAGAATCAAGTGTGCTCCTAATAAGAGGCCGTAGTTTGTGATCTAATACTTGGTACCTATTGCAGGCATATGTCGGGGTGGCACAGGATCTTAATGCCATTGTTATTGCATTCAGAGGCACTCAGGAAAGCAGGTTTTGTTTCTACTGTCCCCATACTTCATTATCATTGTTGTGCAATGTTAAATATGATATATGGGAATCAAAAGGTGTAGTTTCGCGGTTATGTAGTCCAATTATCGTCAAGATGGACATCTTCGTGGGGAACTGGTCTTAAAGGAAATGATCTTCTACTTACTAAATCCTGTGAAAAAAGTGAAAGCCAGCTAGAACTTCATGATTGAGGTGGTAGAAATCATTTAAAGTTGTAGTGTTATGTATCTTATAAAAAAGGAAGTAAGTTCTGCTTGCTATATAGTTTGCTGGTTATCGGCCTGTGTGCTAGTTGGCTATTAGTATTCCTAGCGCATTTATTTGTTGAAAACAAGATCCAGATCTAAACCACCTTCTACAATGTTGTGGAATTGGCTTTGATTTGGATAAGCTTAAAAGTTTTAGTTGATGATTGATTTGACATGAAATATTTCTCTTATATCTACTATCAACTTGAATAGTCCTAATCAATGTTAGATGTGCTAACACGGCGAAGCCTAATTTCCTCAAGCAGACAGATGCCAGGAATGCCTGTGAGATTTACAACTCTTGGCATGCCTGAGCTATGCACCTCAGAGGGTTGTTTCTCGAATGAAAAAGGAAAAAAGGTGTTTAGAAGGGATAATTTAGTCGTTGAAGCTTATTGTAGCAAGATGTTTGGTAATTTAGTTGTTGAAGCTCATTTTAGCGAACCACATCATGTGTGCATGTTGGAGAAGCCCAGAATTATGTGAAGATTTTCCATACAAGCAAAACATGAGCCAAACAACCTAAAATTGCCTATTTTCTAGGTTTTTTCGGCCTTTATTTATTTCAAATTTTTGGAGACATTTTTATTAGTAGAAGAAATGTCAATTATGGGTATTGTTCTTTCACTTCAGGCACCTCATATTAACTAATTTCAGCATCCAATATACAATAATGTTGATATTAATCCAACTTTTCAAAGTTGAGATTCAAAGAACCGACCACTTCTCGTTGAGGTCACTTTACGTGTCACTTCTTGAAGTGCGCACTTCTTTAAAGCATATGGCTTCTGCATGAAGCGAATCAAAGTTGAGATTCAAAGAGCCGACTACTTCTCGTCGAGATCACTTTACGCGTTCTTTGTTTGAAGTGCACACTTCTGTAAAGCATATGGCTTCTTTCATGAAGTGAATCAAGCTCGCACCACTTCCTCGCTTTGAGCAGAGAAGTGATGCTTTCTAATAAGACTAGTTGATTAGAATTTTCTAGGGGCTAAGGTACTTGTGTGCTTGGCTAGTGATAATTATTCTATAACTGGTTCTGATTTTGGTTTCAAACTTTGTTGAGGAGAGTGAATGGAGCCTTTGACCATCATAGACTATGATTAGGAAGTAGTGAAGCTGATTGGATCTTCATGTTGTGAAAACTACAGAACTCTATTACTTTCTGTCTGGGACAATACAATAAAGGTGAGTCAATAAGAAGCTGAGTAGAGCCTTCAGGTCTAAGTTATGAAATGTTAAGTTAAGACTTTACCTTTGGCTGTTGTTCAATTTGACCACGTTTAAAATCCAATAACCTCTGATCAATCTGCTCGCGGTTGTGATGTCATATGGGTTATCTAACTTACTGTATGGGAATGAAGTATATGGTCTCTGGCTCTGTGATTCAACAATATTTGATACTGAAGTCAAGTGTGGATTTTTTGGTTGCAGCCTACAGAATTGGATTGAAGATCTATACTGGAAGCAGCTTGATATAGATTATCCAGGAGTGGAAGGTGCAATGGTGCGTGTATGACACCAAATCTCTTCTCTGTGTTTCTTGTCTTTTAACCTTCTTTTCTGCATATCAGTCATCTCTGTCTCTCTCAGGTGCATCATGGGTTTTATTCTTCTTACCACAACACGACAATTCGCCCAGGAGTTTTAAATGCTGTCAAAAGAGCGAAAGAGTTGAATGGAGATATTCAAATTATAGTGACCGGGCACTCAATGGGAGGGGCTATGGCTGCTTTCTGTGCCCTGGATCTCAGGGTATGCACTAAAGACTTACCGGTTTTTTTGTAAAAAATCATTGTCTACCTGTTTTGACTTGCCATTTAAAGAGAGAAATCCATTCTTAAATATCATTGATCTTGCATATCATTACCAACTGATGCATGCATTTTTCTCGACAAAAGTAGGAATATTACATGTTTCTTGTGGACTTCTTGATATAATGCAAGATAGTATCTCTAACTCGCAGTTAATGGATTTATCTTCTCATTCAGGTTCATCTTGGATGCCAGAATATTTCGGTTATGACTTTTGGACAACCACGAATTGGCAACGCTGCTTTTGCGTCCTACTATAGTAAATGGGTGCCCAATACAATTCGTGTTACAAACGATCATGACATTGTGCCTCATTTGCCCCCTTACTATCGTTATTTCCCTCAGAAAACTTATCGTCATTTCCCTAGAGAGGCAAGTTCTTTTACTGCAACTCAATACCTTTGAACTGCGTAAGTCTAACAATGTCATTAGGTGCGCGAAAGTTGCAACGAATGAGGCAGCTCTATTCTTTTACATAGAATGTCTTAAGTTCGGTGCTGCGGGCTTTTCTAGAAATTCAAATCAAGAATTTAAATTCATTTAGCTATCAAATTTACATGTTGATGTGATCATTTCTCCATTAACCAACTTTCAACCATTTTACTACTTCCATCCGTACAGATAATAAACATAATTCTGTGTTCACTCAAACATTGTCATATAATAAAGGATGGGGAGTATCATCTTTCCATTCATTGGTTATTTTGTTAAGTTATCTCATACTCCATTAGAATACCTTGAAATAAGGGTATCAATGAGTTTATTAAAAATGGAAGGGCATCAGTGACTATTTATTTTGGTTGCAATGTCTGCATTAATGTGTCCTGCGATAAAGCCTCCTGGTGATAGTGTTTTCTCATTGAAAGCATTCAAAGTATGTTTTGACAGATCCAAGTGATGTGCCTCTTGCTGTCCTGGTTTCAGGTTGCATAAATTGACCTTGTGAGATCTTCAAATTGCAGGTGTGGCTTTATGATCTTGGCTTTGGAAGTCTAGTTTATACAGTTGAAAAGGTCTGTGATAATTCTGGGGAGGACCCTTCTTGCAGCAGGTAAAGTTTCTCTTTCATGTGCTCAGCAGAAATAACTGCACTGGATTTCTTCAAACTGATTTACTTGTTTGTTAGATTTAAGTAAAACTACAATCTGAACCGTGGAAAATGTTTGGCAACTCATAACCAGTTAAGGGCACGCTTGAATCCCTCTTACCCAATAAAATAAAAAGAAACCCCTCTTGCACTCTATAAAACATCATGTCAAAATGCCGATACATCACACGAATTTCACTTATCAAAGGAGAAAAATAACTCGGGCAAAAAGAGGAAAGTTACCTTAACACTAAATTTTAAATAAGATTTGTTTTGAAGCTGTACTCAAGCGCACAAAACTGTGATGATAACAAATCAAGAAAGTGAAACCATAAAACACACTGATATTCGATAGGAGACAAGTCACTCTGCAGAAAATTGAGTAGAAGTGGTTTCTTTGTTTTGAAGTTTATCCAAAGAGCTTCAAATGGAACATGACATGGTAGTGGTGATTTTACTGATGAACCACGTCATAATGAAAGGAATCTATAACCTTGCTGGTAAGTTGAGATCAAAGAATATTATGACAAGGAACACCTAACAGCTGAGTGGCGGAGTCAGAATTTTCACTAAGGGGAGTCAAAATATAAAAAAAGTAAACACTCAAAGAAGCCAAGGGGATTGAACATTATAATATATATCCATTAAAAGAAGTTTTACCTAGTAGGCGTTTGGACATGAATTCCAAAATAAATTTTCAAATTTGGAATTTGAATTGAAGATGAAGTTAATGTTTGGTTATAATTTTTGCAACATATTTGGATGTCTCTTTTTGCAAAACCATGAAATATGATTTATACCCCATAACTTATAAAAAATATCAAAACCGCCCTTTTTTAATTATCCTACTTGAAATAAATAATCAAACATGCTATTGTTTAACTGTTATCATATTCTGCTTTACTTCACTACACAGAAGATGCATACGGGCATGCATTTTTAAGTGAAAATGCTATTGTTTAACTTTTAAAAGTATAGGGTAAATTTATAAAATTAAAAACTAGTGAAAATGCATTTTCAATTGAAAAACTGGTTAGTTTTTCAAATTTGAAAATGCATTTTCAAGTGAAATTGGAAAAAAGGGGTTGAACTTGATAACCAAACATTGTTTTCAAAATTTATTTTGAGAAAAAGCAAAAATTTTGTATGCCCAAACGGGCTCCTAGTTACAGTGTAATCTTCCGGCAAGGGGTGTCAATTTGACACCACTTGGACAAAGGTGGCTCTGCCATTGTGCGGCTTCCCCTCCTTAATCGTCTTCGCAGTAATTGATGATGACTGCCTGAGTTTTTCTAGATCTATCGGTTTCTTTCTAACTTGATAAATCTATGTAGGTCGGTGAGTGGTAACAGTATTTCGGATCATTTAAGATATTATGGTGTAAAACTAGCATGTGATGTATCAGCGGGGTGCAGAATCGTGATGGATAATGGCCTAGCGGCGAACCGCACATTAGACAGCGACGGAAATGTCATCTTCTCCAGAGATATATCTTCTTCTGTTTTGAGAATGAATGTGGAGTCTAGTGAGGAAGGGAGATCAATATAGAGTTTCATTGGGATTACCACTTGACTCTCTAAAATCTGGGAGAGTTGAAGCAGAGTTTCCCAACGTAAGGCTTAAAGTGGAAATTGTATAGCTAGGCTAATTGTGCAGTTTTATCTTTGGCTGGGGAGGACGTCATGTATATAATTCCTTTTCGTTAACTTTTTTAATCTTTGTTTTTATTATTTTGTACAGCTCATCCATGTAAATAAAAAGAGATTTAAGTATTACTAATCATATTATGATAATATATTCTGTTAATTCTTTGAAGTAGCTATCTGCTCCTTAGGAAATGGCAAAACTGAATTTCCAATCACTGGAAGTTGTGGTATAGGCGAATGATGCTCTCCCATTACTAAAGCTCGTGGTTGTAAATTTTGTTTGCCTAAGGGAATGCCGTTGTTTTTTATTTGAGCATCTATTTCAAGATTAGCATGTCCGAGTCTGAAATACCCATTTTATTTAGGCCAAATATATCGACATATTAAGACGGTTCATACTTTTCACTTAGATACTTTATCTTAAGTTTGTTTCATTTGAACACTTCAAATTTTTATTGTCATTTAGACACAAAACTGACATGGCAAGCCAAGTGTTCCTCACATTTCTCAAGCGCGTGAATTGGTCCGAAAAACAAATTCCTCACCCTTTTTTTTCATTATTTTTCTTTTGTCTTTTCTTTTATCTTTTCTTTTGGTTTCTTCCCCTCTTACTTCACCCTTCTTTATCAGAAAATCTGGAGTAATAAGAGAATTTTTCCGGCTACTGGTTTCTTAAATCTTTTTTAATCACTTTCCGGCCTCTCTCATTCAAATCACTCTAAAAATAATGCAATGCAAAACAAGCACAATTCTGTAAAGGAAAGAAATGAAAAAATTCCAAACCCAAATATTTCCCCATCACCACCTGTTGGCCGAATCTATAAAATATAAGTGGCTAAAAAATTATTAAAAAATGACTTGAAATGGCAGAATAACTTCTTGGGTATTGACCAGAAAATGTTTAAAGAAAATAAGTTTGGATCTAAAAGGAGAAAGAAAGGGATGGTGTGAGGAAGAGGAAGAATGATATCGAATCTATATCTTAAAAAATAGCAGAAGAAATGAGTGTGGAAGATGACGAGAAAGATGAATAAATATGGCTGAAAAATTGATATTTCCGGCGAAGAAGGATTGTTGAGGAAGATGGTGACGGGTGGGGTTCTCATTTTTATATATTTTTTAAATATTAATCGATGATTTTCGTCATCAGAAAAGTATTCTTCAGTCAATTTGGTTCCGAAATCTTATATTAACAGTCAAAATACTCTATAGTTTTAGCCCAAAAAGGAAGAATGGAAGAAGAAGAAGAAAAAAAAGGCCAAATATCTGGAGAAGAAGACATAGCTGGAAAAGAAATAGCCATTTTCTGGCAAGGAGGGGTCGTTGGGGAAGATGACGATGGGGTGCGGTGGGGTAGGGTTCTGGTTTGTGTATTTATTTATTTTTTAATTTTTTAAAGTTAAATTCATGTGTCCTCATTTTATTCGTCATTTTATGTGAATTACATGCACCTTTTGTATTTTCCCCGGATTATAGATGCTCAAAAAGACAACATGACAAAAATCCATTGACATTGTGTTTTCTACTAGTATATCAAACAAACTTTAGTTCCTTAACCGGCACTCACGTGATGTATATATAGTTCATATTTAGCATCTTAAACTTCATATTCAGATTAATACCGATTATATAAAACAGGATGAAGGAAACAATATTTAATTTTATAAAAGAGTTGGTGAATGGTGGAGTTTCTTGATAATGTCAAGAAGAGAGTAGTATATCAGCCAAATATGTATATACTGAATACTAGAAAGTAGAACATGCTTTAAAAAACAAGGATTAAACAGCCCTCTTCGACATTCCCATGTATGTATTTTCAATCTGTTTTTGAATCTGTAGTTGCTGGTGTTTCAGTTGCATTCTCCTGCAAAATCCAAATAAAAGAGTTTTTTTTTTCAATCAACAACTGGCCAACTGCTAACATTTTTACATTTCAATAATGGGAATCTGAGAATTCTCATACCTCTTTTGGCTTTTCCTCTGTCTCTGGTTTAGCAGCATCTTTGGCCTCAGAAGCAGTAGTATTAACTTGTTCCTTCTCTTTCTCTTCTTCTGTTGGCTTAATGGTCTCCTCTGTGGGTTAAAAAGATATGCATGTTAACATCAACAAGGAGGAACGGTAAATTTATTCGAGCCGTGAAAGGAGTCACTTATGTTTTGATTCGGATAGACTGTCTAAATCACGTAATTAAATTGCGGTTCTTTACCAAATCCTGTGTAAATATGAAATACTTGTGCATGGGACTCCGTAATATTGAAACTAAAGTGAATTGCCATCTTGAATATGTAAAGACCACATAGTGAAAAAAGTTACAATCTTCTGAATATGAAAGAAAGCTATCAAAATTCAAGACAAAGGATAAATCTGGATATATTAACATGAAAAATAAACTTCAAGATTTCAATAAAGAAATTATTGAAAATTACCAAACTTTTGCATTTTAAACCATAGGAGGCAAAAATGGCAGCGTGATGTACAAGACATCATGCGTTCACACAAGGGTACAGGGAATGGACGCACTCAAGGAGTGTGATATAGAAAACCTACCCTAATGCAAGGATCAGTGGCTGTTTCCACGGCTCGAAATCATGCCCTATAGGTCAAGAGACAACTTTTTCGTTTCTCCAACTTTAAACCAGAGGAAACAATTTAAAATCATAAAATGAATTTCTTGAATTTTGGAAGCAAAAAAAGTTTGTTTTTTTTTCCTACAGACCACATAAAACTACAAGGTGACAATCAACATACCAGTTTTCTCTTCAGCTGATTCTTTCTTCTCTACAACATCAGCAGCAGCAGTAGCAGCAGCAGCAGCAACAACAGCAGCAGGGGTTGTTTCATCATTTTCAATATTCTTCTTCTCCTCAGGTTGAGATTCTGCTTCTTCTTTCTTCTCAACAACAACCCCTTCTGTTTTCAACTCCTCTGTCACTTTTTCCATTTCCACCTTTTCTTCTTTCTTCTCAGATGTTATAACTTTAGCTTCTTCCTTAGCCACAACTGTTGGTGCAATTACCTCTGCAACCTCCACTTTTTCACTTGTTTTCACAGTTTCTGCAACCCCAGATTCTCCATTTTCAATTATCTTGACATTTTCTTGGGATTCAGCCTTTGTGGAATTGGATTTAGAACTCAATGATCTCTTGTTCTTGGGAATGGTGGTGTTTTCTGTTGCAACTGCGTGCTTTGATTCCCCACAACCCATCTTTGTTTTTTTTTTTTTTTTTCAAGATTTGGAGAATTTGGGAGAAGGGAAACAGAAGAAAAAGGGGCTATTAATTATTTATGTTTTTCCCTTGATTGGATTCAGGGAAAAAAGAAAAGATAGAGAGAAACGGAGAGGAAGATTTTGATGGAGAATATTATTGGCTCTCTGTTTTCTTTCACCCTTTTGGTTTTTCTTGGCGGGGGTTTGTATTATAATTGACCGAGGAGCCGCTTTTTCCGTTGGCTTTTAAGGTTGAGAATTTGCAGAACTTTTTCTTGTTTTGGTTGTTTTATTTTTCGTTATTAAAAAAAAAGATGTCCAATGGTATATTCTCTCGCCAATTACCACCATGGCTAATTATAAGTAGCAATTCAATATTTAAAGTTACTCATACGCAATTTACTATATATACACGTTTTTAATTCACTTCTCACCTACATATTGCAATAGGTGCAATTATACACACTATCAATAGGTTAAACATGTTCAAATTTATAGGAGTATATAATAACTCTTCGATATATTTTTGGCAAAAATGTCGGGACCCCTAATCTTGATAACTTTTGTTTGGTTTCTCCTTAAATTATACGTGGTCTTTAATATCTCCATAACTAGGAAATTTAATAGTCTTGGCCTCATGCTGATGTGGCAAAGAGCGTGTATACACTCTCTTTTAGGCGCGTGAGAGGAAAGAAAAATAAAAAAATTAGCTTCCAATGTGAGGTATTTTTCAAATATTAATTTCCACATAATCAAATATAATGATTTATTTGTTCCAATTGTATTTCTCGTTGTTTTTTTTAATAAATAATGCATATCTTTTCTCAATTTTATTTCTTTTAGATTCAGTGAATATATTTCAACTATGTATTTTTTTTTAACTAAATCTACAAAAGTTAGTGAAAACTCTATTTATTTTATCCAAATAAAAAGAAGATCTCGCCAAAGTAACGAAGTTCAAATGGTATAGAAAAAACTTGTGTAGTTTTATTTATTTTCATGCAATGACTATTTATCTAAACTATGTATTTTTTCGAGGATCAGGTGGGGAGCTTTGTCTAAGGCTAATGCGCAAGAGTTGGAGGGGCGGTTGACGAATATGGGTGCCTGGAAGAGTGGTGGGGATGCTAGTGCTATGTGAACGGCGGACTGTATAAGGGAGGCATCAAGAGAGGTGTTGGGAGTTTCGAAAGGTTACTCTGGAGGGCACCAAGGCGACTGGTGGTGGAATGACGTGGTCCAAGGTAAAGTGGAAGCCAAGAAAGTGGCTTACATTACGTTAGTAGAGAGCACCGACGAGGATCAGAGGAGAGCGAACAGAGAAAGATATAAGGAGGCTAGGAAGGAGGCGAATTAGCGGTCACAAAGGCTAAGACTGTTGTTTTTGGTCGGCTTTATGAGGAATTTGGGAGCAAAGGTGGGGATAAGAAGTTATTTCGATTGGCCAAAGCGAGAGAGAATAAGACTCGCGACCTGGATCAAGTGAGCTACATCAAAGACGAGGACAATCGAGCATTGATGGAAAGGCCCATATTAGGAAAAGATGGCAGTCGTACTTTCATAAACTTCTGAATGAAGAGAGGGATGGAAACATCGTGTTAGGTCAATTGGGGAACTCCGAGAGTCACCGAAACTTTAAGTATTGTAGGCGCATTAAGATTGAGGAGGTCGTGGGTATGATGGGTAAGATGAGTCGGGGCAAAGCGACCGGACCAGACGAGATTCCAGTAGAGTTTTGGAGATATGTGTGTAGAGCAGGCTTGGAATGATTGACTGGGTTATTTAATGTTATCTTCAGGACAAAGGGGATTCCTGATTAGTGGTAGTGGAGTACAATGGTTCCGGTGTACAAGAACAAAGGGGATATCCAGAATTGCAACAACTATAGGGGTATCAAGTTATTAAGTCATACCATGAAAGATTGGGAGATGGCGGTGGAAGGGAGGATAAGGAGGGCAGTGTCTACATCGGAAAGTCAGTTCGGGTTCATGACGTGTCGTTCTACTACGGAAGCTATCCACCTTATCAGGTGGTTGGTGGAACTATACAGGGATAGGAAGAGGAATTTTCATATTGTGTATATTGACTAGAGAAGGCGTATGACAAGGTCCATAGGGACGTCCTTTGGAGGTGTCTGGAGGTGAAAGGTGTGCCGGTGGCTTACATTAGGGCGATAAAGAATATGTATGATAGAGCTATGACTCGGGTTAGGACTGTGGGAGGTGACTCAGAGCCTTTTTTGGTGGTTATGGGGTTACACCAAGGTTCTGCGCTCAGCCCGTTCTTATTTGCTATGGCGATGGACGCACTGACACACCATATCCAAGGAGAGGTGCCATGGTGTATGTTGTTCGCTGATGATATAGTTCTGATTGATGAGACGCGATGCGGTGTTAATGGGAGACTGGAGGTATGGAGGCAGGCCCTGGAGTCTATAGGTTTCAAGTTGAGTAGGACTAAGACAAAATATGTGGAATGTAAGTTCAGCGACGTGACGGGAGAAGCGAATGTGGAAGTCAGGCTTGACTCACAAGTCATCCTCAAGAGAGAACGTTTTAAGTACTTAGGGTCAATTATTCAGGGAGATGGGGAGATCGACGGGGATGTTACACATTGTATTGGGGTGGGGTGGATGAAATGGAGGTTAGCGTCTGAAGTCCTGTGTGACAAGAATGTGCCACTGAAACTCAAAAGTAAGTTCTATAGAGCGGTGGTTAGATCGGCCATGTTGTATGAAGCTGAGTGTTGGCCAATCAAGAATTTACATATTCAGAAGATGAAAGTAGTAGAAATGAGGATGTTGAGATGGATGTGGGGGCACACTAGGCTGGATAGGATTAGGAATGAAGATATTCGGGATAGGGTGGGCGTGGCTCCCGTGGACGACTGTTGATAAGCAATTTTTCCCAAAAAATATTTTAAAATTGCATATATACCTTCAAAATCATGCATTAATAACAATTGGTATTTTTTCATAATTTTCCTATATTTTTATTAATTTACCCAATATTTTATTCCCATAAATAATTACAAAACTGCATCACAAATGATTCCAAAAGTATTTCTTGATTTAATTTATTATTCATGGTCTTATTAAGGCCAAATTATTTAATAAATAGCCAATTTGACATCTTTTGGCTATAATTACAATAACTTTACGATTATAGCCCAATCATATAATTTTATACCATTTTCACCCAAAACTTAGTCATTTGTATTTTAAAATACTAAGTAATCATTTTACATTATTTTCTATGCATGAAATTCATTTTTTATGATTATTAACTATTTTTACAAATTATTTTAATTAATTTAATTGGGTATTTAATAAATAGCCTAATTTCATTTCAATTCTAGCCTAAACTAAACCAGCCCCAAACCCCAATTAAAATAGCCCAATACCCAGGCCCAATCCACTAAAATTACCCGGTCCAGACCTGATTTAATCTCGGCCGTTGATCAATTTTGATCAACGGCCTAGATTCACTCTTTCCTTAATTAACCTAAAAGACCTACCCCCCAAACCCTCATTCTCTCATTCCTCTCATCACTCTCCGCTGTTACATCCTCTCATCTCTCTCAAGCTCTCTCGGCTAAACCTTACTCTCCTCTCGACGACCGTTGGATCACCGGTAACAATGGTGGTACCACCACCACCCCTTGCCTCCATGGCTCCCTCACATGCCGGATTCCTGCTACCCTGAGGTCCTCAAGGGACCAACGGCTGTTCAGCTCACACCTATGGTCTTTTCATGCCATTCTCAGGCCACCCTTGGCTGTCCGAGTAAGACCTTTCTATTTTCCGGCTAGATCCATAGCTTCTAAGCCGGAATCTCTCTATCTCTAGGTTATCTCTCTCTGAAACCCTAACTTATCTCTTGACTCTTCAAATCTGTAACAGATCTGAGTATATTTTGAGTTATCTTTTTTATTTTCCTAAGAATCTCTCCGATTTTTTTAAAAACGCCTCTTCATCTTCAAAACTAGGGTTTCTTAACCCTTCTTCAAAATGACTTTTTCCTCTGATTTACGGTATTATTCTATGATTTTTACTATGCTTAAATGATTTATTTAATTTTTTCCTTTTATCTGACTTATTATGTTGAAAATCCTAATTCTTGGTCTTAATCCTGGGTTCTGAGTCTGTCTTTGATAATTTGTTCGTTTATTCTGTATGTGTGCTTGTTTCTCATGAACGTTCCGAGACTTTGTGATTTTTACCCTATTTGGCTTATTAGGGTTTTTGATTTTTGCTTCTTCTTGCATATGCTGTATTTATCTCACTTATTCTCAGAAATTTGTGTTAATTCCCCTAATCAGTACTATGTTCTAGTTGAATCCCTGATTTTATGTGATTTTTACCCTACTGTGCTTACTAGGATTTCTGATTTTTGCCTCTTCTTGCCTATTATGTGTTTATTCCGTTTGTTCATGGAGATTTATGGTAATTTCCCCTAAATCAGTACTATTTTGTATTTTTGAATCCTTGATTCCCTGTGATTGATATCCTTCACTAATCTCTTGCGATATTCTCTACTGATTTATCACCTATAAGACATTTTCTTGCCTTATTTTATGGTCGACTATGCTGTCAAACTGATTCTTATAACATTTCCTTAATTAGAATATTATGTACCTAACATTAATTTCTTACTTTCTACCTGTACCGTGCTGAAATTATTTCCTTATGTGCTATATTCCAGTAACATATGGTATCTTTCCTTATTTGCCACATGTATTCTACTGTTTGAAGTTAACTCCCTTAATTAACGGAGTACTTATATGATTTCATACTAATTGATACCTAGTTCCATAATTACTGCACGACTTTGATTCTTACCTTATTATTCTACCTAGTTTCAAACTATATATATAAGTTCTCTCTCATTAACACGAACACAAACACATTGGTTCAAAAACTATTTCTCACACTCAAAGCCTTTTGCTCTCCTTCTTTGTTACTTGCTACTGTTCTGAGTTAGCCGGCTGCTAGCCAAGGCTAATTATTGTGCTCTCCCATTCTTCACTTTTGTGTTTGCTATCTTCTTTACTGGTATGTTTTGATTTCAATTCAAGTCCCAAAACCAATATGTTTATTTTACTGCTTTAGTTTATCCTGTTTCTAGTTTGTTTCTATCTATGGTTTTGCTGTGCAACCTGTTGTTGACATGTTTACATTTTTGTCCATCTAGCATGTATGTTATGTATTACTCCCCTTAGGATCAACATGAATATGTTAACCCTTTTTGTAGTATGTCTCAATGTGACTCTGTTCAATTCTGTGTTTATCTAGTTTCTAGTATGAACCTTTCTTTGGCAAAACAATTTGTACCCTAAGTTGCTTGGTTCTGTGTTGATTATGGAGTTCATACTATTCCCTGCAAGAACTGCTATGCTTGTACATTATGTGCTCTATGTGTCCCCAGTTCCCATCACCACTGTGTGAAGGTTTGTTCTATGTGTGATGTTGAACCTGCTTTGGTTCTGTGTTTGATTTGTGTTTGTTAATTGCCCTACTCTCCTCAAAAGTTGTTTTACTAAACAAATCTATCTTATTTATAAAACTATTTCTACTGAGTCTCTTTCAATAATGTTTTCCTATCAAACCCTTTCAAAACTATGTCAAGCACTCTCACTCTACTCTTAGGTCTTTAAGTTCTGCCCCTCCAGTGTGTGACTGCTTTGGGATCCCTGTGAGATCCCTCTGAACTCTGATGCACTGGGGCTGACACTTCCACACTGTACTTACTCAGTTATGGTTGTGAAATCTGGGTGTGAGCACTGCCCGGGATCCTTCAGTTCCTTAAGGAACTCTGACACACCCGGACATGAAAAGGTTATGAAAAACTTTGGCACTTGAGGCTGTGGGCAGTTTGGTATATCTGGGCCTGTGTCAGTGATCACGCTCAACTATGTCTTGTAGAAGACTAAGCGGGCGTTGCAAATATAATCCTGGGGTATTATGCCCAGAGTCGATCCCACAGGGAATTGACGTATCAAGCAAGCTGTTAAAAATACTACTCAGCTGTCACCTGATGTTATTTAAATTACTAATACTAAAGATTAAAACTAAAGATTAACTATGCTAAGGTATAAACAATTGTAATAAAAATCTAAGGTTATGGTTTCCCCCGCTGGTGAACTTACTTCTCGGATACTTCGTATAGCTTGATTAGTTATCTCTATCAATCATGAACACTCTATCTACCATAAATCTCTCTCAAGTAATTATGATAATTTACTAGACGCACTCTCTCAAGTTACGCTAGCTAGATTGCATTACAGTTCACTTAGATTGCACCCGAAGTATCGTTATCTCTAATCCAACCTCTAAACCCTCGGTTATGACTTTCGTCTATACTCTGGGAGTGGTGTTGTTCAAACAATTACCTAAATATGCACTCTCTCTCAAGTAGATACATAATAAATAGGCACAGCTAATTGAGGGCCCTTCAATCAACTACAACAAGAACGTAGTTGAACAAATAGAGTTTAATCAACCAATCAAAGCTATATTAATATCACAA
>ML406922.1:0-18922 GCA_005239525.1 Nicotiana knightiana | reverse complement strand
TAGGGCTGGCGTTTCAGCCCTAACGCCTGGCTAACGCCAGGTAGGGTCAGGGTGTTTGGCTCTGTCGCCCGGCTATCGCCCGGGTGTCTCCTTTCGCGTATCTTTCGACGTATTTGCATCTCTTTAGCTCCGTTTCCATCTCCACTTCACCTACACATGAAATAAACTCCATTAAGCACATAACAAGTGTATTTTTATCATTAATGCACATAAAATGTAAGGTATATCACATGTTAAACTATGCAATTTAGTCTCGCATCCGTCAGACTCCCTATAGTGTAGCTTCTTCTTTTGTTTTCTACTTACGTAATTCATTTCAATATTGGTTTGTAATAATTATTGTAAACGAATATTGAGGTTGGCTAGTGAAAAGGGAAGGGTAGTTATATATGTTATCAATATCAATGGGTAGAAATCATGCCTTAGGTTTACATTTCCTATATGTGCATTAGAATCCATGTTTAGGACCAATACATTCAAAGCATGTCATTAGATATCATGTTCTTAGGTTTCACGTATACTGTTCCAGCATCTCATTTGATATTATCACTTAGAAATTCTGCTGCTAGGCTAAATAACAACATTAACATAAAAAATGTTGCTCTTGCACATCCTGAAATTATGCTGTAACTTTCTGTGCATTTAGAAATCATGCTTTAGGAATTCTGCATATCTTGAAATCATTCTGCATTTTATATGTGCATACTAGATACCATTCTTTAGAATTTCATTTGTATTTGCTAAGCCACGCCTAGTTAAACTACCGATGCATGAAAAAAGGACATAAGACAGTCTCACATTTGATTATCCTGTTTTAAATAAACTGGTAACAATCCCTGTATTTTGTAACACTTAGAACAGCATGCTTTAAATATAACAACTTCTAAAAAATTTTATTATAATTCTGGTGATTATTATGCATTATCCCACGCCTAGGTAAGCCTTAGGTATTCAACCTTTATAAAATTGGAAAACTGTTTCTTTTGTGTTTACTGCTTAATGGTTAACATGCTTAAAATAAGTGGGCAAACTGATTAGGGCCCCTACTTATGAGTTTATACAATAAAACTGCATATCTTATTTGTTTGAGTCGTGTTGTTTACGTTTGAGTCGTGTTGTTTACGTGCATTATATGTGGAGGTAAATCTGAGCCTCTTAATTATTCTTTCCTGCCTTTATTTGCTAAAGTCCTATTAGTTCTTGCCTATTGCCTAGTGTCGTGCCCCCCTTTTTTTCCCCGAGCGCTCCCTTCGGGGCCCGGTCGAAAGGGGTTTATGACATTGGATTGAGACAACTCGTTCCTTTTGGGAAATGGATTTGCATATTTAGAAGAGTCGCCACCTAACGATTTTAACAGTGCGTTAGGGCACCTAAGGGGTTCAATCACAACTACGTCACTAACCATAGATTGAGTAAGGGCTTGAAATTATCCTAAGGGGAAGGTGTTAGGCACCCCTCAGGATTCATAACTGTGGTTCCCGGCCAAAGGGTTTCTATGAATTTGTACGGCTTAGCAAACAAAAAATAAAGGCTGAAATAAGAGAGGATTTAAGTCTTAAGCATGCAGATGTTTGGAAACAGTAAAGAATATTATCTTTTGAAAGGATTACAATCTAAGCATATAAAAGGTATCCTACGTTTATAACAATATGGATCACATCAATGCAATACCCAGTAATCACTCCTCGAAGATGGGCTACATGTGGTATTAGAGCACCGGTCATCATATCCATATTCTACCCTTTTCCACCCCGTGAAAGCAACTAAATCGAGTGTTGGTCTCGACCTCTATTGCATGCTGCTACCCGTCCCTTCCTATCAGTCCCGAAGGAAATTAGGACTCCTATCCTAAAGGAGGTGCTAGGCATACCCTCATGTTTTAAAGGTGAAAATGCTAAGGCGACATATAATGAACAAGTAGAACTGCAGATAAATGGGGTAGCACATAAACATGAAAGGGCTCAAAGACCTCCACAAACAGTGCACATAAACAATATGTCTCATACACAATTAAAGTCCATATTCAGGTTCAGATCCTAAGCATGATATCTAAGCGATAACATAAAGACAAGTTTATTGCATAACTCAGAGAGGAAGTCTTAATCAGGCTTGCCTACTGATTTTAAGCATGCTGACAGTTGAACACTAATCACAAAGGATAGTTCTGATTTTATTTTTTAATTTGATTACCTAAGGCTTGCCTAGGTGTAAGATAACATGCAACAATTATTCAGTTTTTTTATAGCTAATAACATGCAATTCTAGGTGTTGAAGATGTGCAAGGACTAATTACCAGTTGTTTAGAACATCGGGAGTGTTTTAGATATCTGTATTTAGACTAAGTGCAGTTAAATGAATAAGATCCTATAGCATGATGTCTAATGCATCATGATGCATAGTAACCTAAATAGGATTTCTAAATGCGCATAAATCACAACATTATGCACCGTTTCAGGAATGGCAAGAGTACAACTTGTTAATGTTACTTACCTAGAAACGGGATCTTTAAGTGCGCAGGCGTGGTGAGACATGATTGCAGTTTATTTATCCTAGGACAGGACTTCTAATGAATTTTAAGAACATGTTTACATGGAAAGAACCACATAATAGCAGTTTATTTTATTGTTATTATTTATCCTATAGGCAGGATTTCTAAGCGTGGATGAGATGTTGAATACAATACACATAAATCCTAAGTAGCATGATATCTAATACATAGACATATGAACCTACACAGGATCTCTATCGCACCGATAGGGAATAAAAACCTAAGCATGTTTCTACCCTTGTAATAGCTAGGCATTCATAGTTACCCCTCCCGTTTCACCACCCAGCCCCAGAATTATTTACAAATTATTACAGGCCAAGCATTATGGATTACACAACCAGAAGTGAAAAAATAAGAAGTTATTTTATAGGGAGACTTCAATTAGTCCCAAATCCTCTAAACCTCATTGCCATATGGTATTCATAGCCTTTTCACAGTCCGAGTGTGTCAAAGTTCCCTAAGGACCTCAAGGGCTCCCGGGCAGTGCTCACACCCAGACTTAGTAACCAGGAGTTAAACATGTGCAATGTGGAAATACCAGCCTCAGTGTGTCAGAGTTTAGAGGGAACTCAAGGTCCCAAAGCAGTGCTCACACTGAGTGGGCAGAACTTAAAGGTCTAGGAATCAAGTGAAGTGCAGGAGACAGATTTGAAAAGGTTTTGACACAAAATAACACTGGACTGATTCAGTAAATAAAGAATTTTTCTGAAAAGGTTTTGATCAGTAATGAAACAACTTGAATATGATGTAAACATCTTTGGAAAAACAACAAACAACTCGCACATGTTCAGCACATTCAAGCATAGATTTCACTCAGGGACAATGGGGATTGGGGACACATAGAAACAAATTAGCATTAGAGAAGTATTAGAGTGTCACAGACTAGTATTGAGTCTGACACAACGCAGTTAGTCACCAAGAATTCATGCCAAGATCTAAACATAATTAGATTCGAGGGAGTACTGGGAGAGGGTAGGACATAATTACACATAGGTTTAAGAAACACATGTTAAGTAACATACGGGGAAATTATAGTATCCTAGGGATTGCATGCTGAGGCTATAAGGGAGGAGATACCCAGAACCAAACAACATAATATGTGAAACTAGTTGCAAGTAGGACAACATAACCATAAGTAAAAGGAAACCAGAAGCAGGATACATCGTAATAACCAAAGAAACATGTTGTTTTGGAGACTTTAACTATAAAATGGAAACATACCAGTTGAAGACAACAAATACAGAATAAGAGGTAAGTAGAATAGCTAGTCTTGGCTTCCAGCCGACTAGCAATAGCAAACAATCGAGAGAAGAATAGTAGATTTTGTGTGTGTGAGCAAGAGAGAATAGAACAAGGTCTATCTCCTTTTTATTTAATGAAAGAGTAGTGTGTATATATAGTTTTTGAAAACCAGTAGTGAATAAGGCAGAAAATCAAAATAAACTAGTAATTAGGGACTGAGCATCAATCAGTACACAATCGGTATAGGTATCTCTTAATTGGAGGGATTGAGTTCAAACGGCTAGCAGGCAAAACAAAAAATAAGGAAAGTTCCCATATGTGACATGCATATGACATATAAGGAAACAATTTCAAATTAGTACAAACATACAATAGAGGCTAGGTTCACAAACTCTAATTAAGGGAATGGGAATCAATTAGCAGCAAATAAATCATGTAACAAGGTAAAAAATGGACTAAGGTCGAAAATTAATCAGTAAAGTCTCAAATCACAAGGAATCAGGGATTCAAAATAATAAATCAGGAACCCTAACATAAAAAAAGCTACAGAGAATCAAGGATTCAAACAGGTGTAACAACAATCAAAGGAAATTAACATGAATCGAATAAATCACATGCAAGAGGTCAGAAACCCTAATAGTAAAAGCATGTGAAATCAAGGATTCTCATGAAACTTATAGGGCAAATAGCAAGACAAACGGGACAATAAGAAAAGAACAACATAGGGTAAAGCATCATGGAATCATAAAGCTCATACATATGCAAACAATATTGAAGACAAAGTCAGGTAATAATTCAGATAAGAGAGGAAAAAATCAAATAAATTACTAAAACATAGTAAAGACCCTAGGATAATGCTGAAAATATCACAGGAAAATCATTTTAAAGCGGAGCCACGAAACCCTAGTTGAAAACGAAGAGTCGTTTTAGAGAAAATCAGAGAGTTTTTGAGGGAAACAACGAAATAAGTCAAAACATATATAGATCTATCATAGATCTAAAGAATCAGGAGAGTTTTAAACATTTAGGGTTTCAAAGAGAACCCAGAGAGATAAAGAAAAACCTCAAACGTCGCCGGTTTAACCCCCCAAAGGTCATAAACCTTGCTTGAACAACCGGAGGTAGCCGTAGGGTGATGAGCACAAGTCCAGGAGGTAGGAGGATTCAACCCAGGTCTCTTGAAGACCTTATAGATGGCAAACATCAGCATGAGGGAACCACATGAGTAGGAGGATGGTGAGAGCTTCATGGTCTCCGGTGAAGAGACGGCCGGAGAAGGCGAAGAGATTCATCGGAGCCAAAGAGACAGGAAGTCTCTAGAAGAGACTTAGAGAGATAGAGAGAGAATTAGAGAGATGAGGTACCAGTGAGAATGAGAGGGGTCGGGGGGGAGGGGGGGTTAGTCTAGGTTAATTAAGGAAGGTCGAATCCGGGCCGTTGATTAAAATCGATCAACGACCAAGATTAGATCAAGTCTGGACCGGGTATCTTTAGTGGGTTGGGCCTGTGTATTGGGCGGATTTAGTTGGGTGGTTTGGGATACAATAGGCTGAAATTGAATTAAATTGGGCTATGATTTAAATAGGAAGGGGTTGATTGTTAAATACCCGATTAAATAGATAAATAATTAATCAAAATAGCTAATAATTACATAAAATTAAATTAATTCTAAATAGATGAAATTAAGGTAATTAAATAATATTTAAAATATAAAATGACTAACTATTGAATTAAAATGGCATAAAATATACAATTAGGCTATAATTGTAAAATTATCGTAATTATAGCCAAATAATGCCAAATTGGCTAATCTGTGAAATAATCAAATCCTAGTAGTATTAAAAATAATATATTGAGCTGGGAAATATTTTGAAATCATTTAATATAATTTATGAATAATTAAAAGAAATACTGAATAAATTGGAAAGGAATTTAATAAAAATATGAAAAATTACGGAAAAATACCAATTATTATAAAGAGTGATTTTGAAGGTATATATGCAAATTTTAAAATAGTTTAAGGAAAAATTAGGTATCAACACCTAGTATTTTCTCCTTTTAAACCTTAGGGGTATGTCTAGAACTGCCTATAGGTAGAGGTCCTAATTTCCTCCAAGACCATTAAGAAAGGACTGGTAATAGCACGCATAGAGATCGTTAAACAACACTCGCTTAAATAACCGCTAAGGGGTGGGAAAGGGTAGATATGGATATGATGACTGGTGCGCTAATGCCACGTGTAGCCCCTTTCTGAGGAGTGATTACCGGGCATTGTACTGATGTGATTCTATAGGATAAACAACCTAGGACTCCCCTATCCCTTACACATGTGTGCTTAGACTGTAAATCTTTCAAAACCTTATATATGCGCTTAGACTTTAAATCTTCTAAAACTTTACTTCACATATGTACTTACACTGCGAATCTTTTCAAAACCTTTATTTGTTTAAGCTTATTTGCTACTTGTTTAAATTCACAAAGCTTGTTTGGCCGGGAACCACAGTTGTGGACTTTGAGGGGTGCCTAACACCTTCCCCTTAAAGTAATTTCAAGCCCTTACCCAATCTTTGGTTATTCAAATCTGTGTTATAATGACCCTTAGTAGGTGCCCTAACGCACCTTAATTCATTAGGTGGAGACTCTTCAATTTCTTACATACCCCTTTTCCCAAAAGGAAACGAGTTATCCCAATAATGTCAAAAACCCTGACTGATCCGAAAGGAGAGGGAAAAAAGGGGCACAACAACGACAAGATGCGGGAAGCGCGACTTAGATGGTTCGAACACGTGCAGAGGAGAAGCCTAGAGGCACCGGTTGGGAGGTGTGAGCGGTTGAATTTCGCAGAGGGTAGCTTAAGAAGTATTTGGGCGAGGTGACTAGGCAGGACATGGCGCGACTTCAGATTTCCGAGGACATGCCTCTTGATAGGAACATGTGGAGTTCGAGCATTAGGGTGGTAGGCTAGGGGTAGTCGAGAGTTCTTCCCTCTTTGTACCGAGTAGTCTGATAGAGTTTTGTTTAGGTTTTTTAGCGGTCTATGTTGTGTTCACATTGTTATTTTGCATAGTTTTGTGTTATTGTCCATTCACTTATTCGTTGTTGTTATTTTCTTTCTGGCATCTTTTGTTGTTACATGCCTTTTCTTCTGTTTCTTTTATGATATTATTGTCTCTCCTGTTGAGCCGAGAATCTCCCGGAGACAGCCTCTCTAACCTTTTCGGGGTAGGGATAAGGTCTGCGTACACTCTACTCTTCCCAGACCCCACTAGTGGGATTTTACTGAGTATGTTGATGTTGTTGTATGTATTTTTTTCGAGTCAAAATCACAAATATTTGATCAGAATTTTACCATTTTAGCTAAAATATTTGTTTAGCCATATATGGAGTTCCAACAACATATTTTTTTTATTATTTTGAAATGCAATTATAATATATTATAACTGTGTATTCTTTCTTTTCCTGACCAAATATGTAAAAGTAATCTGATTAAAATATTATTAATTTTAGCCAAATAAAAAAGTATACTCAAAATAACGTTGTTTCAAGTTTTTTTTTTAAAAAAAAATAGATTTTGGCACAAAAAAATAACTTAAATAGTTGGTGGACTTTAAAAGATAAAAATATATATTTTATTTGTAAAACAATATCACACGGACAACAAAATTCATATGCAGCGCGTGTGTCACATTCCCATCGACTGTCAGCATTCAAGGGGGTCGAGGCTATGAAATTGCCAAGCTTAATTAAAGATCACGTGAAGTTTTAGGGGGAACTAAATAAATATTTTCAAGTTCTGGAGGTTCTGAACTATTCCGCCATATAATTTTTGCTTGAAGTACTCTTGATCCCATTGGTAGCGAGTGAGCCCAAATAATTCAATCGGGGTAGTTGTTGAACCGCAACATATAGTTTCGGCAACAATAAAAATTGCAAAAAAGACACCAACAACACTACTGGAAATGAAGGCTTCAATATTTCTCATATGCAATCCTTTCTATAGACATTGTGGTGGACGGACACTAAGATGGAGTAGACCCGCTAATATGCCCAAGTTTGTGAAAATAGCATGGGTTAGTCAGTTTTTGGAATGGTTATTCAAAAATAGCCATCATTTGCCAAGTCATTGAAAAATAGCCATTATTTTGCTGCAACAGAAACTAGTCCGGTATAATATACTGGAGTTCGGTGCACCTGTGTACAGAGGCAGATCTAGGATTTAAAGGTGGCGGGTGTCAAAATTTTCTTTATTGTACACCTTATGATAACTACTAATATATAGTTTGTTTGGAACGATTGTCCGGTTCATTTTTTAGTTTATTTGGGCAATTTAATAGCACTTTATTTATAAATATAAAAATTACATCAATTTTTCAGACCCTACTTACGGAATTTCATTGGGTATATATGTTATTATTGTCGTATGAAAATTACATCTCACACATTACGAAGCAAATATAATTAACATTTTAAAGAGGGAATCACACTTTTATTAATTAATAATACAAGTAAAATCAATATTTTCACTAAGGAACTACATTTTTTTGTACAAAAAATAAATTTGCACAAGTAAAATAAAACCTTTAATAAGGGAACTCCACCGAGCAGAATAAGAAAAAAAATATCTTCAATAGATAAATTATACCCCATAAGTAAATGCGAAATTAGATAAACTACAAGATCTCAAAACTTAAAATCATAAATCTAATGCTTGCGAAATATTCATCATAACTTATTATTAAAGAGATTTAAATTGTATTTACCAATCATAAAATAACACAAATTTTTATGTTATAAAAAAAAATTATAAATTAATTTTGATCTCTATCTAAATCAAGACCCAAGTTTTTTTTATTTTGAAAAAAGAAAACTAAAAGATTTGAGATTAAGAGAAATGTTTATATTATAAAATTTTTAAATTTTGGAGGCTCTTGTTTGAGTGTCTTGCTAAATATCATAGATAAAGTAATAGAATAGAGGGAAAAAATAAAAATAATAAACGACAAATAGGAAATTGGGAGGTAGCCAAAAAGGAAAATGAGTGGGAGAAAAGAAATAAAAAGCACAACGAAAAAGGAAAGTCAGATAAGGTTCAAGATAAATTCCAACTTGAATTTTACACACGAGAAAAGCTTTCAAAAAGGTCTACCAGTCATGGCACCTTTGTCTAGTTTGCGGAAGGGGAGTGGCAGGATCATATATTTAACCTAGTTTTAAATTTTTTTACACATAATATACGATAATTTTACCAATCGAGCGGGTGCCATACCACCCCCACCCATAAGGGTGGATCCGCCCCTGCCTGTGTATGAACTTCCAACATATTATGCTGGAACTCCAACACACGAAAAGTTCCAGCATAATATACTGGAGATTCGAGCACCTGCGTATGAACTTCCAGCATATTATACTGAACCAGTATAATTTGCTGGAACTCTAGTATAATATACTAGAGTATTTTTCGAATTTTGAACAGTATTTTTGTTCAGATTTATCTTTACATGAAAAGTGGTTAAATTTCGATTACTTTTGAAAGTATGGCTATTTTTAAATGATCACTTATAAATCTGACTATTTTTGAATTTCTCGCCCCCCACCAAGTTTATGCCGCAATATGATGAGAGTAAAAATATCAATAAATTCAAATTCACAACTAAACTAACATTGATTAATTGGCATCGAAATTGCAAAGGAATGGCATAAACCTTCACGGTGTCCTTCTAATTGGTTACATGGGCTCTCCCTAGCTTTTCGATTTTGTTTTAAAGAAAAGACTTGGGCAGAAAATAATAGTTCTGTTATAAATGAGATGAATGCATGTGAGTGAGATGAATGCATTTGTCTGTCTATTTAACCTACTTTGTATTCATGTACTCAATTAAGAAGTACATTAACTTATAAGTAGTGAATGAATTTGTACCTTTATAAATAGGGAACTTTTGACATGAAAAACATACCAAGAAAAGAAATAACAAAATCATTATCCCTCATATTTATTTTGTCTCAATTAGTATATTGTTCTATTTTGCTCTCATTTCTTAACACGTTATCAGCACGAAGTTCTAACCAACTGAGGTTATCTGCTTCGTTCGAATTTATCTTCTTAAAAAAAGGTAGTTAATATCTTTTCCGATCCAGGTATACATTCTTATGTTTATAACGTTTCTATTAGGATCCTCTTTAACCTGCAATTTTGTTACCATATGCATAACTTGTTTTGAATATGGTTATAATAATTGCCTTGGTATGAAAACAATAAGTTTCAGTTAAATTGTTATTTTATTATATAATCTACGAAAAAGTTTAAACCTATACATAAATAGATGAGTATTAAATATAATTATAATGATTAGACTAATTAATTCCACATCCAAATGTTACGACAGAATTGGGATAATAGAAGTAAGGAAATGGAAGTTCACAAACATTTGCACTAAGAAACTCTTCAATTCAATGAAATAATTGTTATAAGCTTTGACTTCTAATTTGTAGGATTTGAAATATGTTAATTATTTTTACTCCTGTAATTACAATCATGTTTAGAAATAATCCTTCGCAGGTCCTAATATTCTCTATATTCATAAATAAAATTTGCATTACGTCCGTTACAAAATAATTTTATCTTGGTACATTATAAAGTGACACTTACTCCATTAATTAGGTCGTAAGAAATTAGTACTTGCGAGAGATTTTTGTGTTGATGTCCTAATACCTATTGAATTTGGATTGTTAACCAAAAGTAGATGTGATACTTATATTGTGGATGACGATTAACTTAAATTTGCACCTAATCTATGACCAAAGATTTCCAATATGCTTCTTAAGAAAAAGAAAAAAAAAGGTAAACGAGAGGTAATCAGTACATGAAGTTATTATATGTGCAGGTATGTCTATTTCACTAATATTGATTTAATTATAGTAGTGTTGGATACCGCCTTTATGACATAATATAGTAATAGAATATTATCATAACCTTGGTAATATGAAAGTCAAGGTAATTCACATCCCTTTTGCAGCATCTGTTTGAATTTATTTATTTGATTTATAAGTTATGATTCATTCTAAAGAGCTAAGTGATTGGAATTTGGATCATACGTTTGTGCTTACAAAATTTTACATTACTCAATCACGTTTATAAGTATTTCTCGTTTGAAATTATGTGATGAAATAATCACTTATAACATATTAGAAAAAAAAAATTCATTCTACATGCCTCAAATTTGCTTCTGTAGTAGCAATAACTCGGAAGAGATGTTCAAACACCGAATTTGAGTCTTGGTGCATCATGATGATAAGATGTTGGGTTTTAGTCCCAATACATTGTGTTTAACATGCCTTTATGAGGGTAAGACATTGAGTTTGAGTCCCAATCCACCACAATTAATGATATAATGATGATTGAGGAAAAATAATATGCTTTTAATGAAGCTCGTCCCTCTAGATCTGCTCCATTCCCTGAAGCGAATGTGATAGCAATATATCAAAGTCTGGAAGACGACTAAATAATTATCGGGGCCGTATGAATAATAAAGAAGAAATATGTCTTATGGATAGTGCTATGACGCACCATATTAAAAGATAAGAGATACTTCTCTTATTTAATTATGAAAGAAGCTAATATCATAACAATATCTGGTAATACAAAATTAATTGAGGGATCTAGAAGAGCGACTGTATTACTACCAGGAGGAACTATATTGGCTATTAATGATGCATTATATTGTAGTAGGTCTCGAAGAAACTTGTTGAATTTCAAAGATATTCGCCAAAATCGCTATCATATTGAGATCACCAATGAAGGAAAGGTTGACTAACTTTATATTACCATAATAAAAGCGAAAAATAAGTATTTTCTTGAAAAACTTCCCGCATTTTCTTCCGGATTATACTACACTAATATTAATGTAGTTGAATCACATGTCATAGTAAACAAGGAGTTTACTAATGATTTTATTATTTGGCATGCTCGGTTGAGCCATCCCGGTTATAATATGATGCGCAAAATAATTGAGAATTCACATGGTCATTTATTGAAGAACCAGAAGATTCTTCTAACTAAAGAATTCTCTTGTGCTGCATGTTCTCAAGGCAAACTGATTATTAGACCATCAGTAATCAAAGTTGGAGTTGAATCTCCTAAATTTTTGGAACGTATACAAGGCTATATATGTGGGCTCATATACCCTCCATGTGGACCATTCATATATTGTATGATTTTGATAGACGCATCTACAAGATGGTCACATGTACACTTGTTATCAACCCGCAAATTGGCCTTTGCGAGGTTACTAGCTCAATTAATAAGATTAAGAGCATATTTTCCAGATTATGCAATTAAGACACTTCGTCTTGATAATTGTCACGGCCCAATTTCGGAGTCGTGATGGCGCCTGTCGTGGAACCAGGCAAGCCGCCCTTTTTTAACTAAGCTAAATTCAGTTTCCAGTAAAAATATAATTTTAAACGAAATTATTGATAATGCTAAGAGTCTGAAGTTTTAAAAACAATATTTTGAAACAAAAATTTAAATTTTCCAACCCCGGATGGGATGTCACTCAGTCATGAGCTACTGTAACATAAAGCAAAGAAAAGGAGAAATGGAAAACATTGTCTCAAAATAAAGAACAACAAGAGAAGGCGAGGTCGCGATCGCCAGCTGCTACCTCGACAACTCCAATAAAAAANATGGGCTGAGAGGTAGTGACAGACTAAACCTCAATAATTAAATCATCAGCGTACAAAATTTAGGCATGTTCACAGTTTATCAGAAAATAACAACAGAATATACTAGATATACCTCCATATGTTCTACATGCCAACATTTCACAGTGTGAAAATGCACATAGTGCTCACAACCCTCACACAACAGTCCACTCAGTACCGTATATGGCTCTCAGGCCCAGGGAAAAGTTCATCCTGAAATGTACATAATCATTGGTGACCGTATCACTCCATACTGAGGAAATAGGCCAATCCATCCCCACGGAGAAAATCCATCTCCGGAATACAACACTCGGACAAGATCCTTGTCCAGGGACGATCCATCCCTCACTTAACATCCACTTCGGACACGATCCATGCCCAGGGAAGATCCATCCCTCACATAACATCAGCTTCGGACAAGATCCATGCCCAGGGAAGATCCATCCCTCACATAAAATCAGCTTCGGACAAGATCCATGCCCAGGGAAGATCCATCCCTCATCATCAATGCACTCACTGGGGGTGTAAAGACTCCGGAGGGGCCCTAGTGGCCCAAGCGCCATATCAAGCCAACGAAGGCATGCTTAATATCATTGCGGTGTGCATTCCGATCTCATAATTATCTCAATAACAGGCTCTCGGCCTCATTCAGTCATTACTCTTCAATCTCACTCACATGGATCACAGATGCCTCCATCATCCCGACACAATGATAAGTATGCATATAATTAACAATACTGAGACTGAGATATGAAGTGGTATGCTATAACAGAACTGAGTGTATGGAATCAAATAATCACAAATGAGACAGTAATATACGACCACTTNCCAAGTTTGGAAATGTTACTTACCTCAAAACTGGCTAAAATACTATTCTGCAGTGCCTTTGCCTCTAAATTCACCCTCTGAGTGATCCAAATCTACCAAGTTCAAATTTTTATCATCAATTTATGCTTAAGAAATAAATTCCAATCGAAAAATATCAAATTTAGCTCAAAACCCCGACCCCCCAGTCCCGTGTCCCATAACTCAGAAATTTTTATACAAAACTGTTCTTCATCATCTCACGAGTCCGTACATATAAACAACACTAAAATCGGAGTTCGTTTGACCCCTCAAATCGACCCCTAAAGGTCTCAAAATCTAAAGCCCTAACTTCACATTTTTCTACTGATTTTCATGAATTAAACAATGATATTATATTCCTTAATCACCTATAATCGAGTTTTAGGGTCCAAAATACTTACCTCAACAAAGAACACTGATTTCCCCTCTTCAAAATCGCCTCCAAGCTCTTTTCCCGTTCAAAAATGGTGTTAAAAGGTCCAATGGTCGCGGAGGGTTTGTTTAAATACTGCCCAGTTCTTTATTCATCGCGATCGTGGGACCCACATCGCGATCGTGAATCATAATTTCTCAGCTGCCCAAAAATATTCTCTGTGATTGCAAACTTAGCCACGCGATCGCGGAGCTCTAATTTCCAGCCCACTGCGATCACACCCCTATTCATGCGATCGCGATGACCAACTGCCCCACTCACGCGCTCCCTCATTTACACTACGCGACCGCAACATGCTCCACGCGATCGCACTGCTCAACCTCTGCGATCCCGAACACACTTATGCGATCGCAGAGAGCAAAATTCTGCCCCTCTAAATTTGAACTACGCGTTCGCATCTCTCCTCACGCGATCGCAGTGAAGGATTTCGTGCTGCACAAAAATCAGAAAACCAACAATTCTCTAAGGCCTGAAAATGCCCGTTAACCACCCGAAATCAATCCCGAGCCCCTCGGGACCCCAACCAAAGTTACCAACACATCATAATTTATTATTCAAACTTATTTGCACTCTCGAAACACTAAAAATAATATCAAAACACCAAAATCACGCCAGATTCAAGCCTAAGAACTTTGAAATTTCTAAAATCCACCAACGATGCCGAAATCCACTCCGATTGATCTAAAATTTTGCATACATATCCAAAATGACATTACAAACCTGTTCCAACTGTCGGAATTCCATTCTGACCCCAATACCCTAATTTCTACTGCCGACCGAAAATTGCCAAAAACTAACTTTTGCTAATTCAAACCTAATTCTACACCGGTCCTCACAAAAATATTCCAAACACGTTCCTAAGTCCCAAATCACCTAACAAAGCTATCCGAGCCATAAAATCCACATTCCGAGGTCATTTACCAATACGTAAACCCTCAGTTGACTTTTCCCATTTTAAGGCTATTTTTAAGACTAAATGGCTAAGTTCTCACCACAACCATTCCGATTCCGAGCCTACCAACTCTAACACATCAAGAACAGTATAACCAACCTATGACAAGTCAATAACAGTAATTTTTAATTCAAGTTCTACGTAACGACCGACCGAGTCGTTACAATAATGCTGGTGAATTTACGTCCTAGGCCTTTAATGATTATTGCATATCAACTGGGATAAAAATTGGGCATCTAGTTGCTCATGTTCATACTCAAACTGGTCTAGCAGAATCATTGATCAAACGCCTCCAATTAATTGTTAGACCAATGCTTATGATAACAAAACTTCCCATTTCGGCATGGGGCCAGCTATTTTGCATACAACAACTCTTGTGCGGATCAGACCCATAGGTTATCATAAAGTCTCCCCAATACAATTGGCCCATTGTCAGGAGCCAAATATTTACCATCTTAGAATATTTAGATGTGCAGTATATGTTCCAATTGCTCCACCACAACGCATAAAGATGAGACCCCAAAGAAGGTTGGGGATATATGTTGGGTATGAATCTCCTTCTATTATAAAATATTTGGAACCTATGACTTGAGATTTATTTACGGCAAGATTTGCTGATTGCCATTTTGATGAATTGATATACCTAATATTAGGGGGAGAAAATAAGCAGTTGCAAAAAGAGATAGATTGGAACACATTATCACTATCTCATTTAGATCCTCGAACAAAGCAATGTGAGCACGAGGTTCAAAAGATAATTTATTTACAAAATATTGTAAATCAACTGCCAGATGCATTCACTAACCTACCAAGGGTGACTAAGTCACATATTCCAGCTGCTAATGCTCCTATTCGAATTGATGTCCCGGTTGGACAATCCATAAATACAAATGAGTCTAAGCCACGCTTGAAACGTGGTAGACTAATTGGTTCCAAAGATAAAAATCCTCGAAAGCGAAAATGAGCAAATGATATAGGAGATCATAATATGGAGGCAATTGATCAAAAAGAGACCCCTGACATAACAAATGTTAAGACCTCAGAGGAGGTCCAGGTACCTGAAAATAATAAGAATGAAAAGATCTCAATAAATTATGTCTCTACGGGAAAAAAGTGGAACCGAAATAATGTTATTGTCGACAACATTTTTGCTTATAATGTTGTTGTTGAGATAATGAAACAAGATGAGGATCTTGAACCAAGATCTGTTGATGAATGTAGACAAAGAAATGATTGGCCAAAATGGAAAGACGCTATCCAGGCAGAATTAACATCACTTAAAAAACGTGAAGTATTCGGACGTATAGTCCGAACACCTGAAGGAATAAAACCAGTAGAATACAAATGGGTTTTTGTGCGGAAACAAAATGATAAAAATGAAGTCGTTAGATATAAAGCACGACTTGTTGCACAAGTATTTTCGCAAAGACCTGTCATTGATTATATAGAGACATATTCTCCTGTGGTGGATGCAATTACTTTCAGGTATCTTATAAATTTGGCAGTCCATGAAAAACTTGATATGCGTCTGATGGATGTTGTCACAACCTACTTGTATGGCACATTAGACAACAAAATTTATATGAAAATCCCCGAAGGGCTTAAAGTTCCTGAAACTAATAAAGTTTTCGGGAAACTTGTTCAATAAAGCTTCAGAAATCCTTATATGGATTGAAACAATCAGGGCGAATGTGGTATAATCGCCTGAGTGAGTATTTGCTGAAAGAAGGGTATAAGAATGACCCAATTTGTCCTTGTGTATTTATAAGAAGGGCTGGATCTTNCTTCCAAAAGCAGTAGATTGTTTGAAGAAAGAGTTTGAAATGAAAGATCTTGGAAAGACAAAATTTTGTCTTGGTCTACAAATTGAGCATATGAAAGATGGAATTTTTGTCCATCTATCAAATTATACCGAAAAGATCCTAAAGCGTTTTTATATGGATAAAGCACATTCATTGAGTACCCCGATGGGTGTGAGATCACTTGATATGAATAAAGATTCATTCCGACCTCACGAAAATGATGGAGAGCTTCTTGGTGATGAAACTCCATATCTTAGTGCAATTGGGGCACTAATGTATCTTGCAAATAATACTCGACCAGATATAAATTTTTCAGTAAGTTTATTAGCAAGATTTAGTTCCTTTCCAATAATAAGACATTGGAATGGTTTTAAGCATATTTTTAGATACCTCCGAGGGACTATTGATATGGCATTATTTTATTCTTATGAATCCGATTCACAGTTGATTGGTTATGCAGATGCAGGTTATTTGTCTGACCCACATAAAACCCAATCATACAGGCTATCTATTTACTTGTGGGGGTACAATTATTTCCTGGCGTTCAACAAAATAAACTTTAGCTGCTATCTTCCAATCATGCAGAGATAATAGTTATTCATGAAGCTAGTCGAGAATGTGTATGGTTGAGATCAGTGACTCAACATATTCAACAATTGTGTGGTCTTTCTTTAAAAAGGAAGATTCTAACGATATTGTATGAAGACAATGCTGCTTGCATAGCTCAACTTAAAGGAGGATATATCAAAGGAGACAGAACAAAACACATTTCACCACAGTTCTTTTTCACACACGATCTTCAGCAAAACCGTGAGATAAATGTTCAACAAATCCGTTCAAGTGACAATCTAGCAGATTTATTCACTAAGTCATTGCCAACATCAACATTTGAGAAGCTGAGACATAAGATTGGAATGCATCGTCTCCGAGATATCAAATAAAGCTTTCGTCAGGGGTAGTATAATACGCGTTGTACTCTTTTTCCTTAACCAAGGTTTTGTCCCAAGTGAATTTTCCTGGTAAGTTTTTTAATGAGGCAGCACTCAATGCGTATTATAAGATATGTGTACGTTTTTTCCTTCACTAGGCTTTTTCCCACTGGGTTTTCCTAGTAAGGTTTTAATGAGACACATTATCTTTTAAATGAACATCCAAGGGGGAGTGTTATAAATGAGATGAATGCATGTGAGTGAGATCAATACATTTGTCTGTCCATTTAACTTACTTTGTATTCATGTACTCAATTAAGAAGTACATTAACTTATAACTAGTGAATGTATTGGTACCTTTATAAATAGGGAACTTTTGACCCTATGAAAGATATACCAAGAAAAGAAATAACAAAATCATTATCCCTCATATTTATTTTGTCTCAATTAGTATACTGTTCTATTTTGCTCTCATTTCTTAATAAGTTCGTCTTTCTTTTTTATATTTTAAAACTTTCCCGATTTATTATTTTAATTTCTAAGAACTACTTCGAAAATTATGGGTATGAATTAACCTAGAGTAATTAAGTACCTTGTTTTGTTTGGCCTGCAAAAAGGACTTTCTTGGACTCCTGTAATCATAAAATAAGGCCAGTGGCAGAATTAATGCCTCCCAAAAAAGAAAAAATATTAAGTAAGAAAAAAGGTTAAAAAAATATTGGAATAGGTAGGAGTACAATATGATAAAACTATAGCTTCTTCTGATTCATGCAACAATCCAATGCATGCATACAAAGAAAGGGATGTTGTCGGCCGTCTGAAGTTGGACTTAAAGATAAGTTTTTTGAATTTCTAAAATTGAAACATCCGTTCAGCAATGTATTATTTGTCTGTTAGCTTTTTCTTTTTTCAAAAAAATAAAATGAATTAAATAATTTAAAATCCATTTATTCTCTATAAACCAGTTGTCAAAGTCAAATCTCTACTGCATTGCCTATACAATTTTGGGTCGTTTACTTTGTCATTTTCTTTCTGTTCCTTTATATTTCATATGATATGATAGTAACATGTTAAAACTATACTTATCCTCGATCAAATTTTTTGACATTAACTTAAGGATTTATGATTACATTTTACGTGAACAAACAGTAGAAATTAGGGCAACCACTGGAAGATGAACCCCGTTAAATAAACTTGTTTGGTTGGTGAGTGAAATTTTTTTTCTGGAAAATATTTTCTAGTGTTTGTTTAGAAAGTAGAAAATAATTGTTGAAATGAAATAAAATTTTCTACATCATGAAAAGAAAGCACATTTTTTGTTGAAATGAATGGAAACACTTTTTTACATTATGAAAAAAAACACCCATTTTGTTGAAATTAAAAAGAAAGTATTTTATCTACAATATGAAAAGAAAGTACTCTTAATAATATTTCTATTTAGGGTGGGAATAGGGCAGTTGGGGAGGGTGG
>ML406921.1:47253-70037 GCA_005239525.1 Nicotiana knightiana | reverse complement strand
GCCCGGCCCGGCCCGTCAGTACCCCTACCCGCACGGGTTCATTTTTACCCGGATAAGCCCCAATCCGTTAAACCCGTTAACAATTAACCGGTAAGAACCCGTAACCGTAACCCGTCCGGTTAGAAAAAAAACGTAACCGGCCCGGCCCGGCCCGCCCGTTAGACACCCTTAGTCTAAATGAATGCCAAAACAGGTGGGGTTATTGATTATAAGTTCCTGATTGTAGGCAAAATATGGTTTCGAAATTTAGCTCAAGTGTTATAAATGTTTGTTGCTTTCATGGTTAATCATGTTGTTTAATCCTCACCATATCTTCAATTTCTTAATAACTAAATTTGGGTTAACTCTTACTTAAAAGAATAGCCCTTTTATGAATTCTTAAAAGGTTAGAGTAATCACATGATCAATGTTCTTATCGTGTAAATGTGCAATGTGATATTTGTTTGTTTCTTTAACTGCTAAACCGATATGGAATTTGAATTGTCTGTTTGCCTTTCATCAAAGGTCATTTTATTATATTTCATGTTAGATCTTGGTTTCTGTGGATTCATTATCACCTGTAAGTTGTCCGTTTGGTTATAGTGAATTAGCAGATGTTGAAATTGGTTCATTTTGGATGCTTTTGATGGAATTTAGAACTGGAAATGAAAATTAGTAATTGGGATTTAGGACTAAAAGAATCCTGGACCTTGGCCCAAGTGGGTTAGTCCTTAGTTAAAGCTTTAAATATAAATGGCTAATTCACAGCTTTACGGCAATCCCCAAAGCAGAGTAATTATATTGGGAGAATTGTTTACAAGCGCAATTAGTAAACTATCGTGATTATGTACACATTCGCGTGACATAGTTATGATGTTCAAAATAAAATCAAGGTACACGTTCGCGTGACTTTGGCCAAATAATTTTAATATTAAACGGCTATTAATTATGTATACGTACGCGTGGCATGATTTTTAACGCATTAAATAAGATGAGTAGACGTACACGTGACTCGTCTCAAATAACTCTTTGAATACAAAAGAATAGTAAAAGCGGTAAAGATACAAAAAATGCATTTAGGTGCTAAAATCAGTAATTAAACAATTTAGGTCAAGTTTAATCATCAAGCGACCGTGCTAGAACCACGGAACTCGGGAATGCGTAACACCTTTTTTCGGGTTAACATAATTCCTTATCCGGATTTTTGTGTTCGCAGACTATAAATCAGAGTCAATTTTTTCTCGATTTGGGATAATAAATAAATGGTGTCCCGGAACACCGTAAAAAAAATTCGGGTGGCGACTCTGAATAATAAATAAATTTCAAAATCCAATAATGTCACTTGAAGTGAAAAAACTCCTCTGTTACCCTTACCGGGGTGAAAAAGGTGTGACAGTATGGACGTCATTGGACCAATTGAACTGGCAGCATCAAACTGGCATATGTTTATTCTAGTGGACATTGATTACTTCACCAAGTGGGTCGAAACTGTAACCTTCAAGTCCGTGACGAAGAAGGAGGTGGTAGATTTTCTTCATGCAAATACCATTTGCCAATACGGAATTCCCAAGGTGATCATCACAGACAATGCTGCTAATCTCAACAGTCATTTAATGAAAGAGGTATGCCAGCAATTCAAGATTATGCGCTGAAACCCCACTCCGTATCGCCTCAAGGAAAACAGAGCTGTTGAGGTGGCCAACAAGAATATAAAGAAGATACTTCGTAAGATGGTGCAACGTTCTAGGCAATGTCATGAAAAGTTGCTTTTTGCTTTACTGGGTTATCGCACTTTAATAGGTGCAACTCCTTATTTGTTGGTATATGGAATTGAGGCAGTCATACCTACAGAAATTGAGATTTTGTCCTTTCGGATTGCTGCGGAAGTTGAAATTGATGATGATGATGAGTGAGTTAAAACACGGCTAGAGTAGTTGAGTCTGATTGATGAGAAAATATTAGCAGCATTATGTCATGGTCAATTTTATCAGAAGAGAATGGCAAGAGCATACAACAAGAAGGTGCGTCCCCGAAAATTTGAAGTGGGCCAGCTAGTATTGAAACGCATCCTTCCACATCTGGCTGAAGCTAAAGGCAAATTCGCCCCAAACTAGCAAGGGTCGTTCATTGTAACTAGAGTGTTGCCCAATGGGGCTTTGAATTTGACAGTTATAGAAAGCAAATGTGTAGATATAGATATCAATTCTGATGCAGTCAAGAGATACTATTTATGATTTCTTTGTTTGTCTTCAATTGTGTTATTTGTATTTGGCATGTTTCAAAGGTTGGAATGACGAAGGCATTTTATTCTGCTATCCAAACACTTTTATCCTTTGTTACCTTTTTTGAGCATTATTTATTTCTTTCATGCCCCTTTTTGGAATCAGAGGTAAAATTAGAAAATAAAGAAAGAAGAAGAAAAATAGGAATGAAAAAAGAAGAAAAAGAAAAAGAAAAAGAAAAAGAAAAAAAAGTACCTAAAACAAAATAACTTTTGAACTGCGTTTGACCTGATTCCTTTAAGGATACGTAGGAAGCCATACTCTGAGGGTCGATCCCATCAAAATAAAAATCGAAAGTTTCCCCAGATTCAAAGAACCGGGGCAGAAGTTTTTAGTTTATCAAATTTATCAAAAGATCTGATTCCAAAAGATGTAATTTCGAACCCTTTCTCAAAATTATTTTGAGTCTTCATGCCATCTTTTCTTTCTAACCCTGTCCAAAAGCCTACATTATAGTCCAAAGAAAGACCTTCCGATCAATCTTTGAGAATTCCAAGTCAAGTAAGATAGAGGTATCATGTGCAACATTTTTCTCATGGACACAAGGAAAATGGATAAAATGAGAGAGTCTTATCGGTGAAAATCCTCACAGGCACCATGCGACGGTGAGTTGAGAAAAATTTTAAAATGAGAGAGTCTTATTTGTGAAAACCTTCGTGGGCACCGTAAGGAGATGGTGAGCTGAGAGATGAACAAATGAGAGAGGTTTGCTGGTGAAAACCCTTCGGAGCATTACGAGTCGAATAAGGTTCATGACTTTAAAGTCCCAATTTTGAGCTATGAAGACGTGACATGAACTGAAATATGATTGGTTGGATGGATTAGGCTGATCAATCTGAAATGCATGTCATGACCATTGGAGCCAGCTGCTTCACTCAGATAAGTCTCTTCTCCAAACAAGCGTCTTTGTTCAAAATTTTCCTCTTTACTCCTAATTCACGAAGTCACTTCGCTTCATTTCTTTTGGTTCTATTTTTCTAAATCCCTGTCAAGTTAGTCTTTGTTAAATAAAAAAAGAAAGGACTTCAAAGCCTATTACCAGCTTTTAATTGCAGAAGGCCAAAGCACATCACAAGTAACATGATTCAGAATGAGCATAAGGTGATAACTGAAGTTTGGGTGATAAGGTGATTCGTGAATTTCGAGGAAATGCAGAGGTTCAACATTTGTCTGAAAAAAGATGCCATACAACAAGTTGAGTATAAGGGATTCAGATTCAGAGGGTTTTTGTGGTCGAGGTTCGATCAAAAGGTCAAACAATTTTTTTGTTAGCCTGAAGCAGCTAACCAGAATGAAGCATGGTAGTGGTAGAAGCAGACACCTTCAACAAGGATGCCACAAACTAACCACCACATTTTTAAATTGACGAGATTTTCTTTGATTGAAATAGGGGCAAGAAATTTTGCTCACTATGTAGGAATACTCCATGAGGAAAGCATGTTCCAGATAAGTTCAATTTTTAATTTTTAAGACCCTCCTGGATAATGGGATTTAATTTCAAGTCTTCAGGACCCTCCTGGATTATGGGATTTCATTTCAAGTCTTCAGGACCCTCATGGATAATGTGATTTAATTTCAAGTTTTCAGGACCCTCCTGGATAATGGAATTTAATTTAAAGTTTTCAGGACCCCCTGGATAATGGGATTCAACTAACACTCATGAATGTTCCTGGTGCAAACTGGGGTAGAAAATTTTCTCTGTTTTGTTTGTCTTGTTGTAGTTGCAGGCGCTCACCTGGAGAATGAGGGAATTTATTTCAAGTGCAAGAAATTATCAGGCGCCCATCTGGAGAATGAGGGAATCCATTTCAAGTTTTAAGTCAGCATCAGGTGCCCACCTGTAGAACGAGTAAATTTATTTCAAGTTAAGTCAGCATCAGGCGCCCACCTGGAGAACGAGAAAATTTATTTCAAGTTTTAAGTGAGCATCAGGAGCCCACCTGAAGAATGAGGGCATTCATTTCAAGTTTTAAATCAGCATCAGGCGCCCATTTGGAGAACGAGGGAATTTATTTCAAGTTTTAAGTCAGCATCAGGCGCCCACCTAGAGAATGAGGGAATTTGTTTCAAGTTTTAAGCCATCAGGCGCCCACCTAGAGAATGAAGGAATTCATTTCAAGCTTTAAGTCATCAGGCGCTGACCTGGAGAACGAGGAAATTTATTTCAAGTTTTAAGTCAGCATCAAGCGTCCACCTGGAGAATGAGAGAATTTATTTCAAGTGTTAAATCATCAGGCGCCCACCTAGAGAATGAGGGAATTCATATCAAGTTTTAAGTCATCAGGCGCCCACCTAGAGAACGAGGGAATTCATTTCAAGTTTTAAGTCAGCAGGAGCCACTTGAAGAATGAGGGAATTTATTTTAAGTTTTAAGTCAGCATCAGGCGCCCACCTAGAGAACGAAGGAATTTATTTCAAGTTTTAAGTCCGCATCAGGCGCTCACCTGGAGAATGAGGGAATTTATTTCAAGTGTTAAATCATCAGGTGCACACCTGGAGAATGAGGGAATCCATTTCAGGTTTTAAGTCATCAGGCGCCCACCTGAAGAACGAGGCAATTCATTTCAAGTTTTAAGTCAGCAGGCGCCCACCTGAAGAATGAGGAAATTTATTTCAAGTTTTAAGTCAGCATCAGGCGCCCACCTGGAGAATGAGGGAATTCATTTCATGTTTTAAGCCATCAGGTGCCCACCTTGAGAATGAGGGAATTTATTTCAAGTTTTAAGTCGGCAGGCGCCCACCTGTAGAACGAGTGAATTTATTTCAAATTTTAAGTCGGCAGACGCCCACCTGTAGAATGAGGGAATTCATTTAATTTTTAAGTCATCAGGTGCCCAACTGGAGAACGAGGGAATTTATTTCAAGTTTTAAGTCAGCAGGCGCCCACCTGAAGAATGAGCAAATTTATTAGAAGTTTTAAGACAGCATCAGGCGCTCACCTGGAGAATGAAGAAATTCATCAAGTTTTAAGTCATCAAGCTCCCACCGGGAGAACGAGAGAATTTATTTCAAGTTTTAAGTTGGCAGGTGCCCACCTGTAGAACGAGGGAATTCATTTCAAATTTTAAGTTATCAGGCGCCCACCTGAAGAACGAGATAATTTATTTCATGTTTTAAGCCAGCATCAAGCGCCCACCTGGAAAACGAGGGAATTTATTTCAAGTTTTAAGTCAGCATAGGCGCCCACCTGGAGAATGAGGAAATTTGTTTCTAATTTTAGGTCAGCATCAGGCGTCCACCTGAAGAATGAGGTAATTCATTTCAAGTTCAAGCAATTAGCAGGTGCCCACCTGGAGAATTAGGAAATTTATGTCATTTCAAGATTGAAGTTAGAGGTAACAAAAGCTCGCCTATAGAATGCAAGTCGACAGTTCAAGACGCACAACAGAACCGTAGAAGATTCAAGATCAAGTTTCTGAAGACATATAGATAAGAATCTTGTAACTCATAGTTGATAGGCTTTTTTCGTTTCTTTTCATTTTGATTTTGATGTAATAAGGAGTTCAGCAAGCAATAGCAGCAGCAACAACAGTGAAATCACAGTTTCTCGGTAGTCCCAGCTACTAAAATTTTCAGAATTACACTGACATGTTTCTTTTATAGCCAGGGATATGTAGGCAACCTCCGTAGTAAGGTTCGGTCAGACTTTTCAAAAAGCTTCCCATGGAGCATCCAAACGGGCAAAAATTGCTCGTATTTGTTCACTTAATCTTTACCCGAAAACTCTTCACTTTTCCGAGCAAAGAAGGGCAGCTGTGAGCACGTAATTTTTCCCCCGATTAAAATACTCCTACAAAAAGTCACAAATAGATTTCTTTAATTATTTTTAATTTTTATAGAATTTGTTGGAATTTTTGTTATTTCATTTAGTTGTATTTTTGTGCACTCTTAATACTTTAAAGTCATGAAAATACCAAAAAAAATATTTGATTCTTCATAACATAGCATTTTAGGATTTACTTGTATTTAGAATTTAATTGCTTGAATTAATTGCATTATTAAATAAAAATCATAAAAATACCATGTCCTTCTGTATTTTTAGTTTTTTAGTCTTAATTTGTTAATTTCCTTTCATTAGTTTAAATTAATTAATTGTTCAAATGTTAGAAATAGTTAATTAGTTTTATTTCTCAAATTATATTTTTTGATGTAGGACCTAATCTAGGTTTTTAATTAATTAGTTTAGGATTTTTAAAAACTAAAAAAAAAAAAGAAAGAAAGAAGGAAAAATAAAATAAAGAAAAGAGAAGAAGCCATTTTCAATTTAAATCAAGTTGGGCCAGGTCCCTTTGGCCCAATTCTTCTCCATCCTCCCCAAGCCCCAAAAACCCCTGCCCAATCCGGTCCACACCCCATCCAAACGACGCTGTTTTGGCTTGTTTAATCTCAGCCGTTCATCAAGATTATATCTAACGGACCGGAACTGATCCCTTCCCCCTTATAATTGTCCTAACCAACCCCCAATACCCTAAAAATTATTTTATTCATCTCTCTCTTCTCTAACACTCAAATCCTATCCGCCACTACACCCATACAAACCTCTGCCGGCAGTCGCCTCATCAAATAACCCTAAACTCATATCTTTCAATCCCCAAACTCCCCTAATCATTGACCTACCTTTAGTTTCCTCCAATTTCTCCTAAAACTCATCAATTTTCGAATCTCAAAACTGAAACCCTAGCCACCCATTTCCTCTTATAATTACTCAACTTATTCCATCCGTTTATGGTTGAAATTTACGTCATTGGAAAGCTCTTGACAAGAGCTATACACTGATGTAAATTTTGTGTCGTATCTCGAAAATTGTATTTTTGGTCGAAGCGTGCTACTTCATCGGGGGGTTTGCTGTTTCTTTTCTCCTAAAGGTTAATTGGTAATTTCTCTCTTTTCTTTCCTCGCTCTTTAATTAATTTTATTTCTTCTAGTTTTCGCGAAGTATGTCATTTTTTTTAAAATATCTCAAAAATTGATTCACAGTCTCAGTTCAGCATGACTTGTTAATTGCAATATTCATTAGTTAATCGCATGTGCTTAGGCTAATTAAATCAGCTTTAATTAACTTAATAATTTAGTTAGGTTTAATTAATGATTATTCCTATTTTTGTGTGTCTTTGTTTTGGTTTTAATGGTTTGATTGCTGATTTTGAATGTCAATTGGAATTAAGGATTAAAAGAGTAATAATAGAAACTTTAAGGGAGTTAATTGGAAGCTAAAATCATGAAATCTAGGGTAGTGATAAATGAAACTGTTAAATGAGGGGTTAAAGTGCAATAAATTGATTAAGTTAAATCATATTTTTGGAAAGAGTTGAATTTTCAGAAGTTTAAAAGAATTAAAATGAAAAGAAAATTCTAGAAAGGGACAGTTGTCACAATATTTGTCAGAAAAGATGCTGAAAATAGGCCAGCTGTCCATTTATGTTAAAAATAGATGTTGAATTCCTGATTTTCAGCTGACAGGATTCCCTCTCTTCCTTATCTAATAACAACAGCCCTTACACTCTATATAAGGGACTTGATACTCCCTTACACATACACAGATCTTACACTAAGAAACCTCTAAAATCCAGATTTTTCTTTCCTTCATTTTGGGACTGATTGGGAAACAGATTTCACACTTCAATTTTTCTTCTTTCTGAAAAATTGGAACTTCCTTCTCATTTGGCTATGACCTCGCACTAGAGTTTCATTGGTCTTGGGTTTACTTCTGGACTTCTGGGTTGAAGATCAAAGCTCCTGTGTGCTTTTTCTACTTGTGAGTATGTAATTTTTTACTTATTAAAAATACTCCTACAAAATTTAATAAACAAATTAATTTTATTCATAATTAGATTTTTTGTGTGAATGAGTGTTTATTTACGAATTATTTGCATTTATGATCATATTTTATCTTTCAAAATTTTTTAAGAAATAACAAAAATGCTTAAAACTTTATTTATCATGCATTATTTAGGTCTTTGATTTAATTTAATACTTAGTAACATAATTTAATCATATTCTTAAAAGAAAATCACAAAAAATTGGTTCTTTTGATAATTATTGGTATTAATGTTAAAATTAATGGTTTTGCTTTTTATAAATTAAAATTGACACATTAGCCAAATAATAAAGGAAAATAGCTAATTAATTTCATAAATTAATATATTTTTATTTTTAGCGATTTAATTAGGATTAAGTTAGATTATTTTAGAATTAATATGAATTTTAAAAGCTCAACCGTACTGGGCCAATTATAAACCAAGCTCAATCCCATCTTTAATCCGAAAACACCCCCAACCCAATTTCCCAATCCAGTCCAATCCACCACTCCCCAAAACTACCTTGTTTTGACCCTTTCCAATCTCAGCAGTTGGATCATTTTGATCCAACGGCTCGCAACTCACCTCTCACCCCCTATAAAAGTGTCCAAACGGACCCCTACCCCCTCAGAACTCACCCCTTACTCCCGTCTCTCTCCCAGACCCAAACCCTAGCCGCCCTTAGACCCCCAGTGGTTCCGCCGCCGGAAATCGCCTACTGGCGGCGGACCACCTCCAAATTGATCCAAAACTCTACTAGACCATCTCCTCCCCATCCTCAACCCTAATATCTCACCACTTTCCCCAGAAAATGTCTCAAATCTGATTTATTTCAGATCTAAAAAATACATGAAAACTCTAAATCTATATTCTAGACGACTTCTAGCAAACATGGGGCCCCAGCCTACGTGAGTCGATTTCTCATAACAAGAGCAATCGATTCCCGCTGATTCAACTCACTTTTCAACTCTCCATGGTCCGGCCAAGTTCCGAACAAAAGTCAACCTTATCCAGTCAAGTTTGTTTTCGACCAAACTGGTACACTCCCTCTCTTATTTCTTTAATTAGTTGTGTGTTGAAGTTAGTCGCTTAGGTTTAGTCTTAGATTTTTCTTTTACTTGCTGATTTTTAGACTAATTAGTTTAGGTTTCATATATTTTCATTTCTCTTTTATTAAATGTTGTTTTTTAAATTTAATTATAGGTTTAATTGTTGATTTTTGTATGACTTAACTGATTTTAGTTTTTAATTTAGGTTTTCAGATTTTTCTTTGACTATTTCTTCTTCTAAAATAATCTATTAGTTATTTATTTGTATTAATTAATTAATTTTCATCATAGTTTAATCATGCATGTCTTAGGGTCATTTGAAATTAGTTACATAGGTTTAATTTCCAATGAGGGTTGATTGATTCTTGGCAGTGATTTTAGGTTTTCATATTTGTTTATTTCTCTTACTATTTTCCATTCTAGAGAAGTCGATTAATCATTGATTTGTGTTAATTAGCTAATTTCAAGTATAGTACGTCATACATGATTAGGGTTATTTGAATTTGATTTCTGATTTATGTGACCTAGGTTTATTTTCTAATTTTCACACTAGGGTCTCATGTTACTATTCTTGTTGTTAGCTCATAATATGTATTAACGATTTGTGAGAGTTCAATTCCCAACCTAATTAGTCCATCCTGAATTGTTAAGTCATTATGTGTGTTTAAAATTGAATTCTGACTTTTGTCAGTTAATGGAATGTTAGTTGTACATGATTAGTTAGCTTAAGCTTATGATCTTTCCTCTAGTCCCTGTACATTATGTTAAAATTAAAGGCCTAACTCCTAATTTAGGATAATTAATTAAGTCTAATAGCTTAGCTAATCACACATGTTAGGATCACTTGAATTAGTTTGGTCTAGGTCCTGAAAATGACTCACTTAGGTTCAATTGCTAATCTTTGTTTAGGTTTGTTCCAACTACTTTTGAAGAAGTTCAAAATTCAGCTTCTTCATTAGTGTTAGTTAATAAGCATAATCACCTATATATTCTGAAAATCTCCTATATATTTTGGAAAAAATACACTATTACTTCAAAAAACACCAAAAAAAAAAGGCACAAAAACATTCTGAAAAGGATTCAGGGATTTTTATCCATTTCTACTGTTATTTGAACTAAAACCCCTGAAAGTTCCTTCTATTATGGCAAAATATCTGGTTCAAAGTACTGTCCAGTTCTGGTCTTTCTTGTATTGAGGATTTTCTAGTCAAAACTAGATTTAATTTGGTTGGTATCCTGACTGCCACTGCACCGCGGTCTGCTGCTGTGTTTTGACTGCTGGTTAAGCTCAAGTTTTCTGGGTTTTTCTTGACCTTTATTTGGTCATCTCTTCTGCTGTATTTTCCTCCATTCATAGGTATGTAACTATACTTTTGTATGGAATAGAACTCTTGACCTAAATTTTGTTCACATGTCTATGTTTGTTTGTGTTCAGCTGAATTCAGTTATGTGTGGCTTGATTGTTTTCCTATCAGCATGAATATGTTGTTTGATTAGACCTATTTGGATAGTTTTATGAATAATAAATTTTTTCATAGTAACTTCATGTTTGAAAAAATATTAAGGAGGTGAATCTAGCTACCAGTTGGTCAGATTCATCCTATGCATATTTTCAGATTTAGTATAAGGTTTGCAGGTGGTTGACTCTATGGCTAGAATAGTGGCTTGTCAGGGGATTGATTAAAGGTGAAAGCAATAGCAGTTGTTAGACCTTAATTTTTGGATAAAATTGTAATTGAGATTTAATTAGTCATGAAAAGTTACTTTATTTTGAGAATCCATTTGTAGGATGATTTTATATTCCTTTTCCTCGTTTAGGTTCTGGATTCCTGTTGTAATATTATGGACTGTACTATTTTTCCTTAAAAGTTTTATGTCCAATAACCTTGTGTTATCTTGTGAATTGGATCTGAAACTCATTCTTTTCAGGTCTTCTAAATGAAGACCATATGAAATGGGCCAGACTTATAGAGTGGCCCAATAAGCCTAAACGAGTCTGGACCCTTGGCCATTAGGCCTGGGGTGCAATACCCAATAGTTTAATACCCTATTTAGTCCCTAAAATTAATAGAATCCTGAAATAATTAGACATCTCATTAATATTGCTAACTTAAAACTCAATGCCATGATTTTTTCTGTGTAACGTTTTATTTTGTATTAATTCAAAACAGGGCAGCCTATATTTTTCTCTTAGCAACTGTTAAAACGTGACTGGCCCAATATACTTAGCACGAAACTGGGCCAGATTTACAATACTTGTAGACGGCCCATGTCCTTATTTTGGGCCTATAGCACCTTAGTTGTTAAAGGACTTTGAATGATCTTACATCTTGTAGTCCAAATACCTCTTTGACTCTTGCGTTAATCTTACAACTGACTTAGGAAGACAACCTTTCCAAAATAGCAAAATGTTTAGACTCGTCCTTGATAGGCAATCGATACACTTAGAATTCTCAAACATAAAAAATCAAAGTAGACGTTCGCGTAACTTTGAATGAAATAACTTTTCTAGTAACAAATACTTTTCTTTAAATTGTGTACACGTTTACGTGACACAAATAAACTTCAAAAATGAACATTCGTAGAGATGGCTTTAGGAGCGGATTTTAAATCATTACTATGATTGCGTACATGTTCGCGTGACGTGATCTCGTTTTTAAAAAAAAAAACAAAATACGCGTTTGCGCAACCTTGACTATTTCCTTAAATGAATCACGTGTCGTGAATTATGTACACATCCGCGTGACATGATTTTTGATGCATCAAATGCAAGCGGGTATACGCATACGTAACCCGTCTTAAAATAATTCTTTAAATACAAAAATATTTGAATAATTAGAAGCAGTAAAAAATATATAAATGCGCATAGGAAAACTCAGTAATTAAACAATTTAGGCCAAATATAAATCATTAAGGGATCGTGCTAGAACCACGGAATTCGGAAGTGCCTAACACCTTCTCCCGGGTTAACAGAATTCCTTACCCGGTCTTTAGGTTCACAGACTTTTTAAACGGAGTCAAAATTTCCTCTATTTGGGATATTAAAAATAAATGGTGTCTTGGAACACCGTAAAAAAATTTGGGTGGTGACCCTGAAAATTAAATAAATAATTCTAAATTCGATTATGTCACTTAAATTGGAAAAACTCCTGTATCCCCACCCCTATCAGGAAAAGAAGGTGTGCAGCTCTGGCGACTCTGATGGGGATCGAACCCAAAATCTCTAGTTCAGCCAAACCTAAATGAAACCGAGCCAATCAATTTGGGCAATTCGGAAGAGGTAAGGAAGACCATGATAAGCATTCACACAGAAGGAAAAACCAGAGATGCATTGATCCAACTCTTGTTCGAATTTAAAGATGTGTTTGGATGGTCTTACGATGATATGCCAGGACTAAGTGTCGATTTAGTGGTACACAAATTGCCAACTCATCTCGATTATCTGCCTGTCCAACAAAAGCAAAGAAATTTCAAAACAGACATCAGCGACAAAATTAAAGAAGAGGTTACCAAACAATTAAATGTCGCTGTAATCCGAGTAGTCAGATACACTACATGGCTAGCCAACGTAGTCCTAGTACCAAAAAAGGACGGGAAGATCCGAGTATGTGTTGATTACAGGTATTTGAACAAAGCGAGTCCCGAGGACAACTTCCCGTTACCAAACATCCACATCCTTGTCGACAATTATGCCAAACATGAGGTACAGTCTTTTGTGGATTGTTATGATGGGTATCATCAAGTCCTGATGGATGAAAAAGATGCTGAAAAGACATCTTTCACCACACCATGGGGAACCTATTATTACAGGCTCATGCCATTCGGTTTGAAAAACGCCCGTGCAACTTATATGAGAGCTATGACTGCCATCTTCCATGACATGATGCACCAAGAAATCGAGGTGTATATCGATGATGTAATTATTAAGTCTAGGACCCAAGAAGGCCATGTCCAAGATTTGAGAAAATTCTTTGAGCGGCTGCGCAAATATGACTTGAAATTGAACCATGCTAAATGTGCATTTGGTGTCCCATCTAGGAAGCTCATGGGGTTTATAGTCAGCCAAAGGGGTATTGAGTTAGATTCAACAAAGATAAAATCTATCCGAGATCTGCCACCTCCGAAAACCAAGAAAGAAGTCATGAGCTTACTGGGAAGATTAAATTACATTAGACGGTTCATTGCGCAACTTACAACCACTTGTGAGCCCATATTTAAGCTGCTAAAGAAAGATGCGGCGATTAAATGGACAGACGAACGCCAATAAACATTTAACAAAATCAAAGAATATTTGTCAAATTCTTGTACCTAACTGTCTTGGAGAACACTTTTGGCTATGTACTTGGGCAACATGATGCAACCGGGAAGAAGGATCAAGCCATCTATTATCTGAGCAAGAAATTTACTAGGTATGAAGCCAAATACACTATGCTGGAGAGAACTTGTTGTGCCTTAACTTGGGTCGCTCAAAAGCTCAGACATTATTTGTTAGCTTATACCACATATCTCATAACTCGGTTGGACCCTCTAAAGTACATACTCAAAAAACTGATGCCCACAGGAAGGCTAGCAAAGTGGCAAATCCTACTCACGGAGTTCGACATTGTCTATGTCACCGCCCATCTCCGATTCTTCTATACAAACAACACTGTTGAATACGAAGCTTGCATAATGGGCATGAACATGGCAAATGATATGGATGTAGAAGAATTGTTAATGATGGGGGACTCTGACTTGATCATTAAACAAGCATAACGTGAATGGGAAACTCAAGATATCAAGCTTCTTCCATATAGACAACATGTGGAAGATCTCAGCAAGCGACTCAAATCCGTTGAATTCAAGTATATTCCTCAATTCCACAATGAGTTAGCTGATGCATTAGCTACCTTAGCTGCAATGTTGCCATATCCGGGCAATGTCCATATTGACCTGTTGGAGATTCAAATCCGAGAAAGGCATGGTTATTGTAACACGGTTGAAGTAGCACCCGATGTCCAACTATGGTATCATGATATTAAAAGGTTCTTGAAAACAAAAGAGTACCCGGACCAGGCCGGTGGAGACCAAAAGAGAACCATTAGAAGGATCGCCAGCAGTTTCTTCTTAAGCGGAGAAGTGTTGTATAAAAGAACTCCAGATTTGAACCTGTTAAGATGTGTGGATTCTAAAGAAGTTAAAAATATTATGAATGAAGTGCATTCAGGAGTATGTCGTCCCCATATGAACGGATACGTCCTTGCAAAGAAAATCCTACGGGCAGGATATTACTGGATGACCATGGAAAAGGATTATTTCAGTTTTGTACGGAAATTCCATCAATGTCATATACATGCCGACCTGATTCATGCACCACCCTCAGAGTTGCATCCTCACCACCTTGGTCGTTCGTTTCTTGGGGAATGGATGTCACTGGGCCAATCGAGCCAAATGTTCAAACGGACGCAGATTTATATTGGTTGCCATCGACTATTTCACAAAATAGGTTGAAGCAGTCACTTTCAAAGCCGTCACTAAGAAAGCAGCGGTGGACTTCGTTTATTCCAACATTATCTGTCATTTTGGTATCCCAAAAACTATCATTACTGACAACGCTACAAATCTAAACAGTCATTTGATGAGGGAGGTGTGTGAACAGTTTAAAATCACACACCGTAATTCCACCCCTTACCGACCCAAAGCCAATGGCACCGTTGAAGCAGCAAATAAAAACATCAAGAAACTCCTCAGAAAATTGATTCAAAGTTCTAGGCAATGGCACGAGAAGTTGCCTTTCGCATTATTGGGATATCATACGACCGTGTGCACATCAGTTGGGGCTACGCCTTATCTATTGGTTTATGGCACTGAAGCCGCAATACCTGCGAAAGTTGAAATTCCCTCTCTTCGGATCATTGTTGAAGCTGAAATTGAGGATGATGAATGGGTCAAACCCCGAATGGACCAATTAACCATGATTGATGAGAAAAGAATGGCCGCAGTTTATCACGGGAAGTTGTACCAACAAAGAATGGCCCGCGCCTATAACAAAAAAGTGCAACCTCGGAACTTTGAAGTGTGGAAACTCGTCCTAAGACGTATCCTCCCGCATCATGAAGGCGAAAGGAAAATTCTTCCCAAATTGGAAAGGTACATACATTATAAGGAAATGGCTACAAAAAGGCGCAATATACTTAGGAGACATTGAAGGAAATGACCCCGAAACGGCTGTCAATGCAGATACAGTCAAAAGGTATTATGTTTGACCTTTTTTGCAGTTTTGACGCTCTCTGATTGAAATGACGGAGGCTTTCCATTCTCGCTACCCCAAACACTATCAACTTTTGTAAACCCTTTTGAGTCGTTTATTCTTCTTTCATCACTCTCCTTAGAACCAAAATGATCAAAAAATGTGTATTTTCCTGAACTATGTTCGACTTGATTCTGAAAGGATACATATGCAGCCTCTCTCTAGGGTTCAGTCACACCAAAATAAAATTCCACATTTCCCCAAGAGTTAAGCTGGGGCAAATGTTATGATATGTTCGGCGATGTTTTCGCTTAAAAGGTTCCAAAGTTATAACTCAATACAAATTTTTTTTACCCCAAATCCTGTTCAAGTCCTTCTGATCAATCGGCTGAAGATGTCAAAAATTGGAGGTCACGGTTATTTGGATCGGATGCAAGCAAAGGAGAGAAATTAAAATGAGAGAGTCTTATCGGTGAAAACCCACACGGGCACCATGAGGCGATGGTAAGCAGAGAAATTGAAAATGAGAGTCTTGTTAGTGAAAACTCGCAAAGAGCACTACAAGGCAATGGTGAGAAGATAAATAAGAGAGGTTAGTCGGTGAAAAATCGTAAAGGGCACCACTGATCGAAAAGGGATAATGGATCACTGACATGGACACGTTCTGGGGCAAGGTTTCTCAATCTCGAGGTAATAGTTGTGATAAATTTCTGAGATTTAGACGGTTTGCACAGATCGGGCATCCAGACCAAGAGACATGTCATGTTCATCAAAGACAATATACACTTCAGATAAGTCCTTCTTTTCCTTCCCCGAAAGGGATATTTCTTGTCTAAAGTCATTTTTCCTTGTTCCTTTGTTTATTCTCAATTCATTTTGGTCTAACTCTATTCCTAAAGTAAGACAAAGAAAGGATGGCAAAACTGATTTACAGGGCTCTCATTTGACATGGGCTAATATGCAAAAGGCACTCAGCCTCGTCAGGGGCATCAAGTCGATCTCGACTAACCATAGGGGCCGATGCTTCAAACTCAAAACTCCTGGAAGGAGAAAACCAAATTAAAATGCCCATGAAGGCAAGTGAAATTAAAAAGGTTAAATTCACTGTAACTAACCGCCTCAACAAGGTTTTGAAAAACCAAGATCCTCAACTACTCTGAAATCAAAACTGGAAGAAAATCTAAAAATAGAAGGCTGATAAAGGCAAAATAAAATTAGAAAGGTTAAATCCCACGCGACTAGCCGTTATAGCAAAGTTCGAGGAGCCAAAATCTCACCAATGCTCCAAAAAGTCCAAAGGAAAAACAAGTCAAAAGTAAAAGACTTACAAAGGCAAAATAAAGTCAAAAATATTGGGTCCCACATGACTGATCGCCACGGCAAAATCTGAAAAGCCAAGGTTTCTGGGGTTAGAGATGAAACCAATCCACAGAAAGCAAGCGGTTGAGATCTTCATCAAAAAGGGCAAGTCGAGATCAAGCAAGTTGAAATAATCAAGGACACAAAATCAACCACCGTTTCAAACAGACAATTGTTCTTTTTTTGAAGGAAACATGTGTAACTTGAAAGCAACCTTGCAAGAACCAGGTGCAACCAAAAAGAAACTGCGCGAGGGCTAGAAACGGTTTTGCAGAAACAACTCCAAAAAGGAAAGTTTCCTCTAAAATTCTTTCCCGTAATTACCCATTCTCTGACAATAATTGAAAATAAAAAGAATAAATGATGTCGAAAATGATTCAAACACAAAGTAGTATAGGGCCTCCAATCCTTGGCTACACTGTAACTACCCGACCGGTCGTTTTGAGCTCTAGCACGTCATTCAGTAGTTTGAGGTCATGAGAAGCTCCGTTTCAGGTGTTATGACTTGTAGGTGCGGTCGGAATTGAATTTCGGGAAGTTTAAAGTTAATTTGGAAAGGAAATTCTCATTTCGGAAGCCTTAAGTGGAGAAATTGACTAAGATTGGAATTCTGAGTAAATGACCTCCGAATCTGGATTTGAAGGTTCCTGCAGGTTTGTATGATGATTTCGAATTTGGGCGTATGTCCAGATCGGGATTTGGATAAGCCGGGAGCGTTTCGACGCATATTATGGAAGATAACATTTTAGAAGAAATTCCTAAGTTTGGCTAGAAGTGCATTTCAGTGAAGTTTATGTCCGTTGGGGATTCCGAGTATGGGAATAGCTACGTATGGTGATTCTGGAGTTGGGAGCGCAATCAGAAGTGAATTCGGATGTCCGCAGGTTATTTTGAAGTCATTTGGCTAAAGATAGAAATTTGAAGGTTTTTGGGAAATCTGACCGGAAGTGGAAATTTGGATATTGGGGTCGGAATGCGATTCCGGAAGTTGGAGCAGGTCCGTAATGTCGAATATGACTTGTGTGCAAAATTTGGGATCAATCGGATGTGATTTGATAGGTTTCGGCATCGGAGGTGAAAGTTTGAAATTTCAAGTTCATAAAGTTTGAATTCTAGTACGATTTGTGGTTTCGATGTTGTTTGATGTGATTTGAGGCCTCGAGAAAGTCCGCATTATGTTTTGGAACAGGTTGGTGTAATTGGATGAGGTCTCGGGGGCCTCTGGTAGATTCCGGGTGGTTAACGGATCAAGTTTGGAGTTTGAAGAAGTGTTGAGATTGCCGCCATCTGGTGTGACCATACCTGCGAGGCTTTGGCTGCAAGTGCGACTTTGGCGCTGCAGGTGTGAGATTTTGGTGGCTTGGCTGGGAGCGTAGGTGCGATGTAATTTCCGCACTTGCGAAGGCGCAAATGCGGACAATGGGGTGTAGGTGCGAGTTTTGGCTGGAGCTAAGGAGCCTGCAGGTGCATGCGTTTGGGCGCACCTGCGGAAGTGCAGGTGCAGATCTGGATCGCAGGTGCGGATATCGTCCTGGGCAGTGTATGTTTTATAACCGAGCACTTGGCTCATTTTCTCCTATTTTCACTTGGCATGGGCGATTGTGGGGAGCTTCAAGGAAGGGTTTTCGTCAAGGATCACAAGGTAAGTTATTCCAACTCATCTCAATTAAATACAAGGTATATGCATGGATTTGAACATGAAAGATTGTGGAAAATTGGGAATTTTGAAGAAGACCTAGAAATTGTATTTCGGATTCTACCACGAATTTGAGTATGGAATTTAGAGTAAATTGTATATTTGAGCTAGTAAGGCTATGGGTAGGGTATATCTTTGAGAAATTTCGAAATCTGGGCACGTCGGCATTTTGGTCAATTCACTGAGCGGAGTTGGGAAATTATATAATTTGAATTGTTGCAAATATTAGAGTATACTTTCATTGGTTTGTCGTTATTTGGATAGTTTTGGGGCGTTGTGCTTCCATTGGAGTCGTCGGAAGGGCTTGGAAGCTGGTTATCGAATTTCGGAGTGAGGTAAGTCTCCTTTCTAACTTTGTGAGGGAGAATTATCCCCCTAGGTGAACTAATTAAATATGTGCTACTATCTGCGGGGGGATACGTACGCACGAGGTGACGTGAGTCCGTGTGTAGCTACCATTATGCCATGTCCGGGTAGTCTAGGACCCACTAGCATGCTTTACTTGTCGTACTTGTGACCTTGTCAATAAAATATCATGTGATCCTGCAAATAATATTAGACTAATAATGCTATTGAATTGGTAATTTATTTCCTAAGAAGGCTAGAGTGTACCTTTCTTAATCATTTAGAAAGAGAATTGATTCCTCCGTGGATAATTGTATTCTTGATAAGGATATATTATTTAATATTATTAAACTTGGCAAATGAGTTTCAAAACAAATTTTTAAATGCTATTTTTCGTGTTCCTTTAAGAAGAATTTTACCACTTTCCTGGGTAACTACATTCTTGATAAAAATGTGGACTTATTGTGTGAATATGTGTATCTATGGGTGTCTGAGTCGCATGTATGATTTGCGAGAAGGATAACCCTGTATTTATGTATAACCGCGTCTCATGATCGATTCGCGAGCAGGGCAGATAGATGCATCTATGGTTCGAGTCGTTCGACCCTCGGCAGTGCACAATTTATTATTGTTGGTCCGCGCCGTTCAACCCTCAGCACTTGTTTGCGCATGTTAAATGCTGCGTATTTTCTGTGATTTATACATGTTTATCGACCTAAGGAAGTTTTAATGGCCAGTTAAGAAGAAGAAGAATTGATGTGTAAAATGTGAAATAAGTCTGATGTTTCTTATCCCTGATTATTATTTAAATCGTCGACTGATATGACAAAGATTTAAAGTGTTAAATGTGGACGGAGTTGATAATATTTATTCCTGATTTTAATAAATTTCCTATGACATTCATGCTTAGTGTCTCACTTGATTATACTTAATTGACTTCTAGCAAGTGTCTAATTCGACCTCTCGTCACTACCTCTTTGAGGTTAGGCGGGATACATACTGAGTACACGTTATTTTCGTACTCATGCTACACTTGCTGTGCATTTTTATTGCACAGGTACCTTCATAGAAATGTGGCTGGCTTGGAGACTTAGACGATCTGTATTACTCGGAGACGACCCGCAGTCGGCAGATTCTTCCTATATGTATTGTATATTCATTTTCATTCCTTGTCCAATTTGTATTTCGGACAAGCTTTATAGAATTTGTAAAATTCTTAGCAATGACTCATGTACTTGTGTCACCGGGTTCTGGGATGTGTTTGGGATGTATTTTATAAAAATGGAATATTAAACTATCGTATTTACTTAGCGGATTTTATTTAGTTATCATGTAATAAAGTGAAAGGTAATGATTTCAAAATTGCTAAAACAGGAAATTTAACTTAACTATTTAATGGTTGGCTTGCCTGACAATAGTGTCCGGCGCCATCACGACCTTATGGATTTTGGGTCGTGACAACATGGTATCAAAGCTCTAGGTTCCCTTAGGTTTCACGAGTCATGAGAAAGTTTAGTAGAGTCTTGCGGATCGGTACGGAAACGTCTGTACTTATCTTCGAGAGGCTACAGGGTTGTTAGGAGTACTTCCCTTATTTATTCCTCATCGTGCGATTTGATTGCTCTGAGGCTTATGCCCACGTTTCTTCCGACTCGATCTTATACGTCGTGAAGCACTTGCTATGAATCGGGAATTTGAGGAATTGAAATGGTGCTACGAATATGATGCGAGATGTTTTCCATGTGTAATTGGTTGGGGCTGTTGTTGTGGCCCTGCAGAAGGATAATGTGTTGTTTCAGCTCAGTAGCTGTGTTTCTGAGAGCCTTAAGGCTGTGCTCAGGTAGTGATGATGCTTACAATTGGTCATTGCACGATGTCTATATGATGATAGAATGCTTACCTATATGTTGGGGGTGATGAATGGCTTGAAGGGAGGTCTTCTCAGGGCGTGATTTTGAGATTTCAGCATTTTAGTTCTGGCAGAGGAAAGACATTTGGACTATAAATAGACAGGTTTTGGATTGATAAAGCAGTAAGACCTAGTGTTTTCAAGTGAGGTGGGATATTCACATGTGATGTGATATCGTCGTCATTGATCGAATGGAATGTGTTAAGTCTGTCGGTGCAATGGTTTCTTCGGTTGCATTGGGTCAGAGTGTCGTGAAGTAGTATTGAAGAAGCGGTTGTTAGAGATTGTGGTGCATGGTGGTTCAGGACTGAATAGTTATTTCTAATGAAGGCATCTCGAGAAAGATGATCCTCGGAGAGTTTGAAGTCGTGGTGATCTACTGGTGTAAGAGCTGCAGAGAATGATGTTGAATTGGACAGCATACAACAAAGGAAGACATGTGAGAAGTGTTAGGCGGCGGCTAAATTTCTAGAAGGCCATGTGTAAGGGATGGAAGTCAGGTAGTTGTTTAAAGGAATGACTTTAACAAGGGGGAGAGTGGCAGCGTAGCACCAGAGTTCAGTGGTAAGACAACTTCCTATCTTGAGGGAAAGTTTGAGAGTTTTAGTGGATGGTGATTGGGTCCATGAGCTTAAGTTGAAATGTGGGTTATTTCGGCGGAAGGTTGGATACATGTCACGACCCAAATTTCCCTCTGTTGGGTATCGTGATGGCAACTAGTCTTAGGGACTAGGTAAGCCTAACATTTCCACTGAACGACAATAATAATAAAGGAATTATAGCAGTCTCGATATAGACATCTTGACAGAGTTTAAAATTTCCCAAAACCCGGTAAATACATGTCATAAGCTCTGCGAAATCTTTCTATCAAATCTAAATACAACTGTCTAAGAATAAGTAAGTACAGTTGAATAGAAATAAAACAGGAAGGTGACTCCGAAGCCTGCGAGCGCAGCAGCAGGTTACCTTGAGTCTCCTCTGCAATGATCTGCGCAGCTACTAACATCAATAACCTAGATCTGCACACAAAAATGTGTAGAAGTGTAGTATGAGCACACCACAGCGGTGCCCAGTAAGTATCAAGTATAACCTCGGTGAAGTAGTGACGAGGACTAGTCAAGACACCACCGGTCTAATAAGTAAAATGGCGTAAATGTGTAAATGACCGAAACATAATATCTATGTAAAGATTTTTCAATAGAATTAACGACACGATCGAATAATACGAAAGAAAATTCAATAATTACGATCAACGGACATCATAATAGAAATACGCAAAGAGAATGGAAAGAATGCAATCCAATTGGCGGGAATCATAACCCAATAAAAGCAGTAGCAACTCAGCACTGCATCAATTTATTCACGTCAGGCCTTAGCCAATAAACTCAATAAAACTGGTCAAACCTTCGAGTGAAAACCTTTAAATCGTGAGTTTATTTTGAAAACTTTAAAGATATAATCATTTCGGAATAGAGAAATTTATTCTTTGAAACATACTTTCTCTGAATGTATATTTATATATTCTTATAAAGAGAAATATTTAAAACATAGTCTCTTCAAATACGTGGTGTTCAAATATACTTTCCCAAATGCTGCTCTTTCAAATATCATCAACATAGGTGATGTTCAAATATACTTTTCCAAATGCTGCTCTTTCAAATATCATTTTTCTGCAAGACAAATACTTTTCAAATATACTTTCGATATAGAAGTCCTTAAGACATAACTTTTCCTGGAGATAATTGCTTTTCAACTATACTTTTCAATATATATATATATATATATATATATCCTCAGTGATAAAACCACCGGAACTCAGTCTGCAACTCAAAATTTGTCATGCAATGTGTCACGCCTCCTTTTTCTCGACAAGGGATGATATAGGGAATTTTTCCAATTTAGGTGACTTAATCGAATTTGGGATTATTAATTTAATTTCAGAGTCGCCACCCGGATTTTTTGACGATGTTCTGGGACACCGTTTTATTGAAATCCCAAACCGAGGAAATTTAGACTCTGTTTTAAGTTGTCTGCGACCAGAAATCCGAGTAAGGGATTCTGTTAACCCGGGAGAAGGTGTTAGGCACTCCCGAATTCCGTGGTTCTAGCACGGTCGCTTAACTATTAATATTTGGCCT
>ML406921.1:0-47217 GCA_005239525.1 Nicotiana knightiana | reverse complement strand
ATTTTTGACGATGTTCCGGGACACCGTTTTATTGAAATCCCAAACCGAGGAAATTTAGACTCTGTTTTAAGTTGTCTGCGACCAGAAATCCGAGTAAGGAATTCTGTTAACCCGGGAGAAGGTGTTAGGCATTCCCGAGTTCCGTGGTTCTAGCACGGTCGCTTAACTATTAATATTTGGCCTAATTACCTAATTATTTACATGTTTTAAACCTATTGCGCATTTTTAGCCTTATTACTTTTTAGTCGCTTTTAACATTTTAAACAATTATGGAGTTTATTTGAACAAGTCGCGGTGCCGCGCACTTGTTATTTTGGACATATTGCAACTGCGCCACATGAAATGCACCCGCGATTACAACATGTGATTTTTATTATGGTTTTGAGTTAGGGTCGGAGACATGAGTTGTCACACCCGAGTGTAGATTAGATAGTCATGACTATGCTCGTGACGGTTTAAATTGCTTATTTGAAGCAATTTTCAATTATTCTCATAAGTTCTTGGTCTTTTCCTAAATTATTTGAAGTATTAATCTAAGAAAGGCATTTTGGACTACAAGATATATGCTTGTTCAAGGACTAAGCTTGAAATTATTGCAAGGCCATGAATTATGGAATAACTCTGTGGATGAAACATACCATTTATTAAACCAAAGGTTTGTTTCGACTCAACACTTATACAAATTTTAAAAAGTAAAATCCAATAGGGACCATACACAACTAAATTTAACTGTGCATACAAATTGTGTTAACCTTTCTTCAAAACTCAACTAAATGTGATTCAAAAGCCAATAACACATAAATATTTATATATCCTATCCAGATTATGATTTTTAGAATTAGAATTAACTTTGAATTGATTAAGTTTAATTAATCTAGCATTCATGGGTCTGTCATTATCTTAACCAAGCAAGCTAACGTTTGAGTCCAAACCAACACTCGAATCCGCAACATATTTACTCATTCCAGCGTTGATATTGGTGAATTAACATGGGAGAAGACTATTGGGATGTAGATTAATTTTCAAAATCACAAATCACACAAGTAAGCTCATTATAAATTAGATCTAACATATGAGGAATCTGTTAAAAAACATCACTTCAGTCACATATCTCAAATTGACAGAAAACAAAATCCAAACACAGAAACACCCGAAACAAACTCATCGAGATCTATCGATAACACATGTTTCAAATACATCTTTTAATATATTGAATCGGCTAGAGACAGAATATTAGTAATTGAAAATTATTCATCTACAGTTGCGTGAGAAACTAATAAATTCCGAATGCCAAACAACTCCAAACATGACATTAGATTCNTTGGTGAATTAACATGGGAGAAGACTGTTGGGATGTAGATTAATTTTCAAAATCACAAATCATACAAGTAAGCTCATTATAGATTAGATCTAACATATGACAAATCTGTTAAAAACATCACTTCGGTCGCATATCTCAAATTAACAGAAAACAAAATCCAAACAGAGAAACACCTGAAACAAACTCATCGAGATCTATCGATAACACATGTTTCAAATACATTTTTTAATATATTAAATTGGCTAGAGACAGAATATTAGTAATTGAAAATTGTTCATCTACAGTTGCATGAGGAACTAATAAATTCTGAATGCCAAACAGCTCCAAACATGACATTGGATTTCAAATACATATCAATTTCAGAAGATTACAGTGACCATTTCAAACATTGTATCATTTTTACAATATTTAAACAATGGTAAGATTAAGAGAAATAACATACTCACCTCATGACGAACGAAGGACCTCAGCAGATCAGTATCACAGCAACAAACGGAAGTAGACGCCCCTCAAGCTCCAAAACAATCTTTCAAATCCCAGAAAATACGTCGCAATGAATGGAGGAGGAAGCAGTTTTTGAAATCTCTCTATTTTTTTATTTTCTTGCTTTTGTTTTTGGAGTATTTGTTTCCCAAATTTCCTAAATATCTCAGAACATTTCAGTTTTGAGCTTCCATTTTTGAGGTCCCCTTTTTTACTTGTATTTTTTCCAGATCTTAATTTTGGATATAACATTCCTAGCTACTAGTGTGTGCGAGTGAAATTTCAGACCCCTTTTTTGTGTGCGTTTGAGAAAAAGACGGAGCTGTTTTGGTGGTGGTGCGGTAAGGAGAAGCGGGCGGAGCTGAGGCGGCAGATAGTTAAAAAAGGGGGAGGGGGGAAGCGTCTCTCTCTTGCTGCTGAAGATGGAGACGAGAAAATGGAGAAAGAGGAAAGAAAAGGGGGAGGGGGTGCCGTTATTTTTTTGTTTCCAGGTGGTATGTGTGATTTATTTTTCTCTATTTAGAGTGAGAGAGGAAGAAAGATAAAAAAATGGCTCTGGGTTCTTGGAGGTTCCGTCTCTATTCTCTGTCTCGACGGCTTGGATTTTTGGTGGAGGTAGGGATTTGTGAAGGAGATGAAGAGGGAAGAAGAAAAGAAAACGGCGCTCTAAGGGTCTCCACCAGATTTTTTTAAGGTCTAGGTCTATGTTTGTTTTAATAGGTGAGGGGGATAGGTATTGGGCCGGACCGGATCGTGTAGAGATAGGTTTTGGGCGGATCAAGAGGAAATTGGGCCATGGAAATTGGCCCGGTCCGATTTTGGATTCCCTTTTTCTTTGCTTTCTTTTGCAATGTTAGCCATTCTAGTTAACATAACACTTAGAAATTAGTTTTCAAGATTAAACCCCCTGTTTAAAATAATTACTTAAGCTAATTAATTTGTGGATTCCAAATTTAAACTAATTAATTGAACCTAAAGATGTAATAAGAAAATTAAGTAAGATTAAGTGTATTTTTATGATTTTTATATATTAATTTAACAATTAAAGAGTAATTAATTCCTAAAAATACAAATTAAACCTAAGATGACACGAAATGAAAAATGTGACAATTTTTATGATTTTTATGTAATTTTGAAGTATTAAACATGCATGAAATGCAACTAAATAAAGAAAAGTTCCTAAAATTCATTAAAAATTATTTTTGATTATTTTTAGGAGTAATTTCCATGCGGGGCAAAAATTGGGTGTTCACAGCTTCCCCTCTTTGCTCGAGAACATGAAGAGTTTTTGGACAAAGATAAAGTGAGCAACCACAAGCAATTTTTGCCCGTTTGGTACTCCATTTGGAAGCATTTTGAAAAAGTTTGACTAAACCTTGCTTCAGAGGTTGCCTACATATCCTTGGCTATAAAGGAATCAGGTCAGTGTAGTTCTGGAAGTTTTGGTAGCTGGGACTACCAGGAAGCTGTGATTTCACTGCTGTTGTTGTTGTTTACTGCTTGCTGAGCCCCTTATTACACCAAAATCAAAACGAAAAGACTAACTAAGCCTATCAACAACGAGTTACAAGATTACTATCTATGAGTCTTCTGAAGCTTGGTCTTGAGTCTTGGCTCTTTCTTCATGCAGGCTCTGATCTGAATCTTGATGCTTGCTGGCTGCAGGTGCTAGTTCACTCTTCTACAGCTTTTTTGGATCAAGACAGGATATACTGGATGGATGACTTCAATCTTGTCCTGAATAGTCCACATCTTTTTCGTTTGTGCACTTTTGGACCCAATCTTCTCTTCTCTTTTTTTTTTCACTTTCTTTTATTCTGGATCAAAACTTCTTCTTTTGGTCGTCTTGAGTCCATTGTCCTAAAAATGTAATTTGTACAAAATCAAAAACAAACGAACGAAATTTTCTGCTCCAGTTTTCACCAGGAAAATTTCGCGAGTTATTATAATAAAATCTATGATACTTTATTATTGAAAGCAATGAAAAGCCGGAAATTGTGCACCCGGAGTTATTGTAGACTAAGGAGTGGACACCCTATGCCCAAAGGTAAAATCAACTAGGGATTGGAGACCCTATGTTGGAAAAGATCGACAGGTTATGCTGCCGTCTTGGAAAAGATCACCGGGTTATGCCAGTGTCTGGGGGGAGGATCAACGGGTTGCCGTTGTCAAGAAAGAGATCACTAGGTTATGCCAGTGTCTGAAAAGGTCAACAGGTTATGTTGTTTCCTGAAAAAGAGACCACTGGGTTATGCCAGTGTCAGGAAATGATCAACAGGTTATGCTGTTGTCAGAAAGATCACCAGGTTATGCTGGTGTCTGCTAGGGAGTGAGACCCTATGTTGGAAAGAAGACTAGGAAGTAGAGACCCTATGTCTAAAGCAAAATCAACTAGGGATCGGAGACTCTATGTTGGAAATAAGACTATGGAGTGGAGACCCTATGTCCAAAATAAAACCAACTAGGGATTGGAGACCCTATGTTGGAAAGAAGACTAGGGAGTGGAGACCCTATGCCTAAAATAAAATCAACTAGGGAATGGAGACCCTATGTTGGAAAGAAGACTAGGGAGTGGAGACCCTATGCCTAAAATAAAATCAACTAGGGAATGGAGACCCTATGTTGGAAAGAAGACTAGGGAATGGAGACCCTATGTCTAAAATTAAATCAACTAGGGATTGGAGACCCTATGTTGGAAAATGAGACTATTGAATTGTGTAACTATGCTAAAATGAATTAAGAAGGAATTTTTTGTTTTCAATTTTTTTGTGTGTATATCTTAGGAAAAAGATTCATCAGACTGAGACATGTATCGTAGGAGAAAGATTCATCAGACTAGATTTTTTTTATTATCTTAGGAGAAAGATTCATTACACTAAGATTTCGATCCTAGGAGAAAATTCATCAGACTAGGTCATTTTTTTGTTATCTTAGGAGAAAGATTCATCAGACTAAGTTTTCTATCCTAGGAAAAAGTTCATCAGACTAGGTTTTTTATCTTAGGAGAAAGATTCATTAGACTAAGATTTCGATCCTAGGAGAAAATTCATCAGACTAGGTCATTTTTTTGTTATCTTAGGAGAAAGATTCATCAGACTAAGATTTTGATCCTAGGAGAAAATTCATGAGACTAGGTCTTTTATCTTAGGAGAAAGATTCATCGGACTAAGATTTTGATCCTAGGATAAAGTTCATCAGACAAGGTTTTTCTTTTTTGTATCTTAGGAGAATGATTCATCAGACTAAGATGTTTATCCTTGGAGAAAGATTCATCGGACTAGATTTTCTTTATCTTAGGAGAAAGATTCATCAGACTAAGATTTTTATCTTTTTTTTTATATCTTAGGAGAAAAATTCATCAGACTAAGATGTTTATCCTAGGAGAAAGATTCATCGGACTAGGTTTTCTTTATCTTAGGAGAAAGATTCATCAGACTAAGATTTTTATCCTAGGAGAAAGTTCATCAGACTAAAGTTTTCTATCTTAGGAGAAAGATTCATCAGACTAAGACATTTATCCTAGGAGAAATATTCATCAGACTAGGTTTTTTTTTTCTTTTTGTTATCTTAGGAGAAAGATTCATCTGACTAAGATGTTTATCCTAGGAGGAAAAATGTGAAGAGTAATGGCGACATTTTATGTACACTAGCAAGACAAATAAAGGTAAAGATTTGAGAAACTACCCTTTTTCGGCTCTTCTCTTCTTCTTTTTTTGAACCACTTTCGTTGCACTGCTTTGTTCCTGTTTCAAACAAAGAAATTTTTTTTAGTTTTAAAAAGTGGTGGTCGGTTTGTGGCCTTGAGTCCTGGGCGGCTTGGCTTTTGCTCAATCAGCCTAAGTCAGTTTCAAGAGACTTTTTGCTCCGCATCAACCCTGACTGTTTCACACCCAGTACCATCTGTATTTGTGGCTCAGTCCGACTTATCCCAACAGGAGATCTTTGCTTAGGCGACCTTTTCTGATATCTTGAATGACTTCTTGCCTTTTGGAGCAATCTGACTGTCAGAGTGAATCACCAGTTATCTTTGCTTGCGCCAAGTAGGATGACAAGGGTCTTTTTTGGGGGGAAGCCTCTGCACGAATCCTCAATGCTTTTTGACTGTAACAACTGAATGTGCTGGCCAAATTTGCTTTGTGCAACTGAAAAGCTGGTAGCAAATTTTGAAATCCTTTCTTGCTTGTTTTGACAAGGACTGACTCAGAGTGAACGACACAATGATGCAAAGAAACAAGTATTAACAAGAAATTCCCCTGTCGGAAGGACGGAAGGAAGAGTTCTTTTTTTTTTCTTTTTTTATTTATTTATTTTACGGTAACTAGCCTTAATGATCATGACATGTATTTTGGACTCAGCGGCCAATCTATCCAACTGACATAATCTTCCCTTTCACCATTCTTATGACCTTTGAAGTCAGGCTCGTTCGTACCAATCCTTTGCATCAGCTTCATGACTCACAATCGATTAGTGGTGCCCCGAGGGGTTTTCACCAACAAGTCTCTCTCATTTATTCATCTCTACTTACCATCGTCTCACAGTGCCCGTGAGGGTTTTCACTAGTAAGAATCTCTCATTTTTTCTTCTTTATTTTTTTTTCTTTTGCTTTCTTGGATGAGCAACTTGACAGTGTTTTATGTTGTGTGACAACCATTGCTCATTGCACGCTTCTCTTGGTATTCTTGAAGGTATATCATGAGGTCTTTATTTGGAAGGTTTTTGGATAGGGTTGGAAAGGAGGGTTGGCATGAAGGCTTAAAGTAGACTAAAAATGATGGGTTGTACACTTACAACTCTTGGAATCGACTCTTTCAAAAGGGAAGTAAAATTTCTTCCCCAGTTTTAGCTACTAGGGATTTTTCTGGATTTTTTTTTCTTTTTCTTTTGAATCTTATTTGGTTGGACCGAACCATGTAAGGCTGCCTACGTATCCTTTTTTTTAAGGAATCAGGTCTAACGTAGTTCAAACATCTGACCTAACTTCTTCTTTTTTTTCTTTCTTTTTTTTTCTCATGTTTTCCTTTTTTCTTTTTTTTTCTACATTTTTTTTTCAAAACAAACTGCCCCAACTTTTTATTTTTTTTTATTTTTTTAGGGCATAGATCTCAGACTATTCTAATTATCTTTTCTTCAAAACAAATTGCCCCAACTTTTATTTTCTGAGGACATGGACTTTGACTGTTCTTTCCTTCTCTCTTTTTTTCATTTGAACTTTCTAAGAGCTGCCCCAGTTTGTACTTTTGGGGCATGGATTTTTTTTTTCATTTTAGTTTTTTTTTTTTCATTTTCTCCTTCTTTTTTTTTTTTGAACTTTTGAATCTAAACCTGATTCCAAAAGAGGGTGGTCAAAGAAAAATGACACCAGCTCAAAAAGGGTAGAGAAGGGTATAAAGTGTTTAGATAGAAGAAAAAGGGCCTCCCGGCCTCGAGAGCGCCAAAACATATTATCTTTTTGCGACCATAGAGTTGATGAACATGTCTATCTTCTTGGTGTGTCGTGATCGAAAGACACTTTCCATTTATTAATGTCAAACTTTCAACCAAGCCTCAATTGATTGAACATCCTCAAACCCGATTTTCACAATGATTTGAAGGTGAATTTTACATGACCTTAGTTCCAAAGTATTTCAAGTCTTCATTCATCCTCAAAGTGTCTCTTTCTCACTTATCTCATTCAAGACTAAATCAGTTTTATTTTTTAAGATCTGGCCAAAATATCTACATGCATGTCATTTCACTAAAACTAGCGGGAAAAGAACTAAGCATGGAATGACACAAAAGGACAATTGTATTTCATTGAGACAAACAACCTAAAATCTGAGTTACAATACTAAAATAACCCGGATAATGAAAATAGCAACAAAACAGACAGACAAGACTGACACAAACAGAACAGAGGGATAGAAGAGTTTGACTCAATAAAACAAATAAAATCTAGATCAAAACCCTGAAATAACCCAGATAACAGAAAAAACATCAAAACAACCTACCAAGATTCCTTCCTCGTGAGGAGGGAATGACTTTTCAATTTCTAAGCTTGATATTTAGCCACAAATTTGCTCATCAGAATCAGCAGAGCCTTCTACAATTTCAAAATCATTAACTTCAGTCAGCGAGTTCCCGAGAGGATTCTCATACTCCCTATCACCACGCATCATCCCCACAAAGTGTGCCTCATTATGTGTTGGTAAATGATTTTGCGTGATATTCTGGGTGTCACTGTCTGTGATCACAATAAGATTTTCCTGGATCATCCTTTCTATTTCTCTTTTCAAATCCCAACAAATTTCAGCATCGTGCCCCTGGGCATTGGAATGGTATTCACACCTTTTAGAAGATTCAAAGTTTCTTGCACGTGGATCCACATGATTTGGAGAAATGGGTGCAATCATGTCATAATGCTTTAATTTCTCAAACAAGCTTGCATATGACTCTCCTATTGGTGTAAAATTATCTTTCAACCTTTGTTCTCCTCTATACCCCTTGCCTGGATGTGGGTTATAGGGCACTTGGAAATTTTATAGAGGCTGGTGGAGATTTTGCGATGCTCGCCTTCTGGGGTGTCTTGGTGGCTGGACAAGATACTCAGGTGGAGCAAAAGAGTATTGTGGATTCTGAGGTGGATAGGATTGCTCAGGGGAAGCATCGGAAAATAGGCGAAGCTGGTCATACCTTCGAGATGTTCTCCTAGGGCCTCTTCTCAACCCTGATGCCATCATGTTTTCTTCATCTTTCTCATTCATGTTGCTAAGATTATCAGATTCAATCTGGACAGCCTGAGTTGCGGCTTTGAGAGCTGCTTGACTTAAAATTCTGCCTGTTTTAAGGCCATTCTCTACCATTTCTCCCATTTTGATCGTTTCCGAGAAGGGTTTGCCAACTACGGACATCATGTTTTGAAAGTAATCTGGCTCTTGCGCCTAAAGAAAGACAGTGATTAGCTCGTGGTCATCCATGGGTAGCTTAACTCTAGCTGCTTGCTCTCTCCATTTAATGGCACATTCCCTGAAACTTTCAGTTGGTTTCTTCTTCAGGTTTGAAAGGGAATTGTGGTCTGGGGCAATGTCGATGTTGTATTGGAACTGTTTGACAAAGGTCTGAGCCATGTCATCCCAGACATACCAGCGAGATGTGTCTTGATCAGTAAACCATTCAGAGGCTACCCCCGTAAGGCTTTGCCCAAAATAAGCCATCAGTAATTCTTCCTTTCCTCCCGCACCTCTTAATTGATTGCATTACCTTTTCAGATGGGCTATGGGGTCTCCATGTCCATCATACTTTTCAAACTTGGGGAACTTGAAACCAAGTGGCAAACGAACATCGGGGAACATACATAGATCCCTGAAGGCAATACTCTTCTGACCAGCCAACCCTTGCATGTTTTTCAACTGTTGTTCTAAGCTTTTCACTCTTTGGGTCATTTCTTCCTGTGCCATCTTTTGGGCAGGCTTCTCAATATTTGCAGGAAGATCAAATAGGTACGAATGGTACTCAGGAGAGTGATATTGTTCTTGATGGGTAGAAAATTGTGACTCATGAGTTTTCCTTTGTACCACTGTTGGTTGTGGGACAGTGAAGACAGGCGTAACAACATCGATTGTCTGATTGGTTGCCAATGGCACACTTTGGGAGCAAGCAACAGAAGTTCTAGTTGTAGTCGTGCAGTTGGGATAAGGACTGAACCCAGGTGGATAGGATTGATCAGGCAATGAGACCGGAATGGTAGTTGTCGAGATGAGTGTGAATTCTGGCAAACCCTGAACAGAGAAGGCCGGTCCTTGGCCATTGGCCCATGCTTGACACATTTCAGTCATTTTCTGTTTCAGTACTCTATTTTCCTCAACCACAGTAGACTCTTGTTGAACCTTCTGACCCTGAGTCTCACGACTGCTAGTAACAGCTTCAATGTCGCTTGTCATTTTTCCCTTGGATTTTGTGTTGACAGCTTACCACAAACCGACTAACTCAAGCTATCTTTACAATTCAAAACAAGAGACATGTTAGAATGGACTCAGTCGGTCCTTATTATCATTCTTTTTTTTTCTTTTTTTTTTTCAAAATCATTCGATCGAACCCGATGTGGATGCCTACATATCATGACGCCGCATGAATCAGATCTTGCGTAGTTCGGGAAGATTGGGAATAATATGAATAACCTAACTCTTTTGTTTTTTCTTTTGAATTTCTTTTGTATTTATTTTTTTGAAAAAAAAAAGACTTAAAAAGAAGAAAGAAAATATTTTTGGTTTTAGAATTGTTTTTTTTTTTTCTGAGAATTTTTGAAAAGAAAGACTTCTAAAGAAGAAGAAAAAATATATTATATTTTTTTTGAATTTCGAAAGAAAAGTTTCTAAAGAAGAAAAGAAATATTTTTGGATATTTTGGGCTTTTATTTTGAATTTATGACAGAAATACCTCTAACGAAAAAGAAAATATTTTTGAAGCTTGAATTTTCTTTTCGATTTTCGAAAGAAGAATGAAAATATTTTTGGATTTTTGATTTTATCTTCTTTTTTTAAAAAAAAATTTTTCTAAAGAAGAAAGAAAATATTTTTTTGGATTTGGATTTTATTTTTCTTTTTTTTCTAATGAAAGACTCCTACAAATAAAATACTATTTGGAATAAAAAATTTGTTAGTTTTTATTTTTTTCATGATTTTCTAAAAGAAAGACTTCTAAAAAGGAATTAAAGAAAAATATTTTTGAATTTTTAAGAAATGGGGGCCGGAACCAATGAGGTTTGCCTACGTATCTCACATTTGGTGAGAATCAGACCCGCGTAGTTCTGTCGTTTTACAGAACAGAGGAAACATGGCTTTTGAAAACATTGGCTTATTTTCTTTTTTCTCTTTTTTTTTTCAAAACTTTGGNTTGAAAATTGGGGGTCTCTGAAAAATATTTTTGGATTTTTGAAAAGTAGGAAAAATAAAAAGGTAGAAAATATTTTTGGGTATTTTATTATTTTTTTAAAAATTGGGCCCGGAACCGATGAGTTTTGCCTATGTATCTCACATCCGGTGAGAATCAAACCCGCGTAGTTCTGCTAGTTATGACGGAACCGGGAAAACACGACTTTTGAAAACATTCACTTATTTTCTTTCTCTTTTTTTTTTGAGAGAGTTTCAGCATTTTTGAAATACCTACCTCTCACTCTTGATTTTTCTTTTTTTTTTTTTTTTTTTTTTTCCATTTTAGAAGCCAGTCAACATGCAAGCCGAAATAAACAGATACACAAGTATCACGTAAGATGCATCAGGATGGTCTTTTAAATTGGGTACACCTGTCCTAGACGGACCCAGCCCCTGTGTTTAGTCCCCTAAGTCAAATGCACGTGATGCAGATAAGCGTTCCTATTAGGGATCCGACATGAGGTTTTGTTATTCTAGGTTTAAACCTGGGGTTTTGTTCCAGACCAGGCTTACCCGAGCGGACAGCTCGAGTCGAAGTCAGGGCAGCGTACCGGGAATACAGAAGCTTAACCGGCTTTGCAACTTGTCCATACCTCGTTCTAAAATTTGGATATGACTCTAACAGAAAAGAAGTCACACGAAGTGCACACTTCCAGATGATTTAGAAGACTCAAAGAGAAGAGGGTTTCGGCACAATTTATATACAGTTCATAATAATTAAAAGCGGTAAAAAAGCGGCATTTAGCACATTAGGTTTAAACATGTAAGAATCAGGTAATAATAAAAGCCAAATATAACAGCTATTCTAAGCTTGAATTTTTGAACCCTGAACCAGAGATTCTGGGTTAGGTCCCCAGCAGAGTCGCCAGAGCTGTCACACCTCCTTTTTCCAGACAAGGGATGATATAAGGAGTTTTTCCACATAATCGAATTTGGGATTATTTATTTAATTTCAGAGTCGCCACCCGGATTTTTTGACGATGTTCCGGGACACCATTTTGTTGAAATCCCAAACCGAGGAAATTTAGACTCTGTTTTAAGTTGTCTGCGACCAGAAATCCGAGTAAGGGATTTTGTTAACCCGGGAGAAGATGTTAGGCATTCCCGAGTTCCGTGGTTCTAGCATGGTCGCTTAACTATTAATATTTGGCCTAATTATCTAATTATTCACATGTTTTAAACCTATTGCGCATTTTTATCCTTCTTACTTTTTAGTCGCTTTTAACATTTTAAACAATTATGGAGTTTATTTAAACAAGTCGCGGTGTCGCGCACTTGTTATTTTGGACATATTGCAACACGCCACATGAAATGCACCCGCGATTATAACATGTGATTTTTATTATTGTTTTGAGTTAGGGTCGGGAATATGAGTTGTCACACCCGAGTGTAGATTATATCGTCATGACTATGGTCGTGACGGTTTAAAATGCTTATTTGAAGCAATTTTCGATTATTCTCATAAGTTCTTTGTCTTTTCCTAAAGTATTTGAAGTATTAATCTAAGAAAGGCATTTTGGACTACAAGATATATGCTTGTTCAAGGACTAAGTTTGAAATTATTGCAAGGCCATGAATAATGGAATAACTTTGTGGATGAAGCGTACCATTTATTAAACCAAAGGTTTGTTTCGACTCACTCAACACTTATACAAATTTTAAAAAGTAAAATCCAATAGGACCATACACAACTAAATTTAACTGTGCATACAAATTGTGTTAACCTTTCTTCAAAACTCAACTAAATGTAATTCAAAAGACAATAACACATAAATCTTTATATATCCTATCCAGATTATGCTTTTTAGAATTAGAATTAACTTTGAATTGATTAAGTTTAACTAATCTAGCATTCATGGGTCTGTCATTATCATAACCAAGCAAGCTAACGTTTGAGTCCAAACCAACACTCAAATTCGCAACATATTTACTCATTCCAGCGTTGATATTGGTGAATTAACATGGGAGAAGACTGTTGGGATGTAGATTAATTTTTAAAATCACAAATCACACAAGTAAGCTCATTATAAATTAGATCTAACATATGAGGAATCTGTTAAAAAACATCACTTCAGTCACATATCTCAAATTGACAGAAAACAAAATCCAAACGCAGAAACACCCGAAACAAACTCATCGAGATCTATCGATAACACATGTTTCAAATACATCTTTTAATATATTGAATCGCCTAGAGACAGAATATTAGTAATTGAAAATTGTTCATCTACAGTTTAGTGAGGAACTAATAAATTTTGAATGCCAAACAACTCCAAACATGACATTGGATTTCAAATACATATCAATTTCAGAAGATTACAGGGACCATTTCAAACATTGTATCATTTTTACAATATTTAAACAATGGTAAGATTAAGAGAAATAACATACTCACCTCACAACGAACGAAGGAGCTCAGCAGATCAGTAGCATGGCAACAAACGGAAGTAGCCGCTCCTCAAGCTCCAAAACAATCTTTCAAATCCCAGAAAATGCGTCGCAACGAATGAAGGAGGAAGTAGTTTTTGAAATCTCTCTATGTCTTTATTTTCTTGATTTTGTTTCTGTAGTATTTGTATCCCAAATTTCGTAAATCTCTCAGAACATTTCAATTTTGAGCTCCCGTTTTTGAGGTCCCCTAGCTACTAGTGTGTGCGAGTGAAATTTCAGACCCCTTTTGTGTGTGCGTTTGAGTGTGTGCGTTTTAGACCCCGGTCCATAATGTCGTTTATGACCTGTGTGCAAAATTTGAGGTCATTCAGATGAGTTTGGACCTGTTTTGGCATCGGATGTGAATTCTAGAAATTTCCTAAGTTATTAGGCTTGAATCTATGCATAATTGATGATTTTGATGTTATGAGATGTGTTTTTAAGGCTCGACCAAGTTTGAACAAGGTACTAGGGTCCATTAGTAGGTTTGGTTAAGGTCCCGGGGCCTCGGGGTTGTTTCGGATGCCCAACGAGAGAGTTTTGTGAAATTGAGAACAGCTGAACCATTCTGGTTCTGGTGTCTCACACCTGCGATGGTATTTCCGCATGTTCAGACACGCAGGTGCGAAGGAGGTGCGGCAGGTGCGACCTCAGGCCATTAAAGGAATTTCCGTACTTGCGATGGTATTTCCGCAGGTGCGGGCACGTAGGTACGGAAGGGGTGCTGCAGGTGTGACCCAAGGCCACTTAATAAACTTCCGCACCTGCGATTGGGTTTCCACAGGTGCGGCACCGCAGGTGCGATCCCACTGTCGTAGGTGCAAAATGTCTGGGCAGTTTATATGAAAAATCCGAGGGTTTGAATTTCATAATTCAAAATTGATTGTGAGCTCGGAACTTGGCGATTTTTGGTGGGATTTGAGGAGGAGGATCATAGGTAACGTTTTCTAACCTTAATCCCTTTATATATCATTAATCTCTATCATTTTCCTCAATCTAATCAAGGAAATTGGATAAAAAATTATGGAAATGGGATGAAATTTTCCCAAGTAGAAATCTGAGGATTTAGGGATATTCAGACGTCGGTTTCTGTTGATTCTTGTTTGAGTGGGTTCACGAGTGAATGGGTGTTCGGGAAATATAAATTTTACCCGATTCCGAGATGTGGGACTGGGGGACTTTTTGGGCGAATTTCCAAATTTCGCGTATTAGCTTATAAATAATTAGCTATGTTGTTCCCTTGAAGTGATATTTACACCATGCAATCGATTTGAATAGATTTGGGCCACCCGGAGGCAGATACTCGTGGAAAGAGCTTGGTATTGAGTTGATTAGCACAGTCTAGTTAAGTGGCTTGCCTAATTCTGTGTTGGGGATTTTCCCATAGCCATTTTATACTAATTTTGTTATGTGGACGCCGTGTAAGCGAGGTGACGAGTGCGTACACGGGTCATTGTTGCAAAAATCCTATTTTTACTCCTACGAAATCGCTCATTTTCATTCACATATTACTGTTTCCATCTTGATAGAGTAGATAGCGTAATAGTAAGCATGTCTACCTGTTCTGACTTGTTTTCGTCTTATTTGCTACTAGTCACATCATGCTTAGGTAGCTTTAATTTATTCATGCCTGTTGTTTCTCCTGGATTGTTTACTTAAGCCATCATTGACATACTTCTGCTTTGCATATTTAAATTGGGAGTACGGACCGAGATTCGGGAGCTTTCCCCCTGTACTGCATTTCATATTTAAATTGGGAGTACGGACCGAGATTCGGGAGCTTTCCCCCTGTACTGCATTTCATATTTAAATTGGGACTATGGATCGAGATCCAGGAGCTTTCCCCCTATACTGCATTTCATATTTAAATTGGGACTACGGACCGAGATCCGGGAGCTTTCCCCTATACTGAAATGCATATTTAAATTGGGACTACGGACAGAGATCCGGGAGATTTCCCCCTGTACTGCATAGCATAGTTAAATTGGGACTACGGACTGAGATCTGGGAGCTTTCCCCGTGTACTGCATTGCACATTTACGGTTGAGATATATGTTGTGCTAAGCCGAGGGCTCTTTTTCTGTTATTAAATCTTTCCGTCTTCGTTAATACTGTTTATTATCTGTAATTCACTGTTTTAAATTATATATTGACTTGTTTTTACAAACTCAGTAGGGCCTCAACTTACCTCGCCACTACTTGACTAGGGTTAGGCTTGGCACTTACGGAGTACCGAATGTGGAGTACTCACGCACTATCCTGCGCCTACTTTTTCCCATGTGCAGATCCAGGTACCAGCACCTAGTATCGTGGCTAGGAGTCGTTCTAGCAGCATCTAGGAGACCGCATAATCCCACGAGTCTCCTTCTACTCTAGTATAGGCATAGAAGACTTGTATATCATTTTCCATTGTTTCATTATATAAATCTACATTTAGTACAGAGCTTGTGACTATGGTGACATTCCGGGTTTGGGAAGTAAATGTATATGCTGAGCAGCTACGTTATGTCTATTTGGGTTCTTTTTGTGGCTTTATTTTATTGATGCTGTCATGTTCCGCAAATTTTAGGCTTACCTAGTCATGGAGACTAGGTGCCGTCACGATACCTTTCGGAGGGTAAATTGGGTCGTGGCAAGTTGGTATCAGAGCGTCTAGGTTCATAGGAGTCACAAGCCGATTTATTAGAGTCTCGTGGATCGGTGCAGAGACTTCTGTATCTATCTTCCGTAGGCTATTTAACTGTTAAGAACAATCAAATTCTTTGGAATTCCTTATCGTGCTAGTTGATGTCATCAAATTCTTGAACTCTATTCTATTCTTGTTTGCAGATGGTTCTTACCCGTACCGGACGTACTGATGACCAGGCGCCCGAGCCCCCAGTCAGAGCCACCAGAGGTAGGGGCCGGGCGGTGCAGCCCGAGCACCGGCTAGAGTAGAGGCCAAGAAGCCCCCAGCAGCTACAGTTGGAGGGGAACATGAGGTCCCTACTGTTACTCCAAACCTCCAAGAGATATTGGCCCAGTTCTTGAGTGCCTTCAGTACTCTATCTCAGGTGGGTCTACTCCTGATAGCTCCAGCTACATCCCAAGCCGGAGGAGGGACACAGACTCCCACAACCCGTACTCCTGGGTAGAGAGTTCATATTGGGCAGGTTCCATAGTATATTCTTATGCCCCCAGCAGCTCCAACTCAGCATAAGACTAGGATAGCTGTTCCCGAGGCAGAGCAACTCCGACTTGAGAGGTACAAGAAGTGCCACCCACCTGAGTTCAGCAGACTAGCTTTGGATGACGTGCTGGGTTTTCTTGAGGGGTGTCATCGCATTCTCCGCACTATGGGTATTGTAGAGACGAGTGGGGTTTCTTTCACTGCTTTCTAGCTGAGGGGAGCATCTTATCAGTGGTGGCGTGCTCTTGAGCTTAGTAGCCTAGACGAGGCAGCTTCACTTACTTGGGCTCAGTTTTCCGAGATGTTCTTACTTGAGTTTGTCCCCCATAGCTTCAGAGATGCTTGGCGTGCAGAGTTTGATCAGCTACGCCAGGGTGACATGACTGTGTCAGAGTATGCAATCCGTTTCAGCGATTTGGCTCGCCATGCACCAGCTTTGGTTGTCACTATCAGAGAGAGGGTTCGGCGCTTTATTGAGGGACTCAACCCCAGTATTCGGACCAGCATGGCCAGAGAGATGGAGACCGATATTTCTTACCACCAGACCGTGAGTATTGCCCGGGGGATTGAGACTATGTTCGCCCGGGACAGGGAGGAGAGAGAGGCCAAGAGATCTCGAGAGACTGGCCATTTTTTAGGAGCCCGTGCACCAGCAGCATGCTATGATAGGGGTTTTGTGAGTCGCCCTGTTCATTCAGCTCTCCCAGCAGCCAACGGTATTCCAACTCCTCCCAGACCTCAGGAGCCTTATTACGCACCACCAGTATCTCAGGTGTCTCCTGCTCGAGGTGCTATCACTGGCCAGCCCAGTAGGCCAGTTCAGAGTCAGCAGCGGCATCCTCTGAGGGGTTGCTTCGAGTGTGGAGAACCCTCATCATATGATCAGAGATTTCCCCAGAGCGAGGAGGGGCGCACCACCTCAGACTTATCAGGGTGCACCACCTCAGATTTATTAGGCTCCACGTCTTCCACCAGGTCCTCCAGCTATTCTTCCAGCCCCAGCTGCTACCCCACCACCTCAAGCCACTCGAGGTGGAGGTTGGGAGGTCGAGGTCGCCCTAGAGGGGGAGGCCAGGCCAGGTACTATGCTCTTCCGGCCCGGTCCGAGGCCATTGCTTCAGATCCAGTCATTAGAGGTATTGTTCCCATTTGTCAAACGGATGCATTGGTATTATTAGACCCAGGCTCTACATATTCATATGTGTCTTCCTATTTTGCTTCACATTTGGGGATAGCCCGGGACTCTTTGAGTTCCCCTGTTTATGTTTTTACTCCGGTGGGAGATTCTCTTATTGTGGATCGCACATATCGATCGTGTTTGATTGCTATCAGTGGCTTTAAGACCAGAGTTGATTTACTTCTACTCTGTATGGTAGATTTCGATGTTATATTGGGTATGGACTGGCTGTCTCCCTATTATGATATTCTTGATTGTCACGCCAAGACCGTGGCGTTGGCTATGCCAGGATTTCCGAGGTTAGAGTGGAGAGGTTCCTTGGAGTATGCTCCCCACCGAGTCATTTCTTTTCTTAAGGCTCAGTAGATGGTTGGAAAGGGTGTGATGCATATTTGGCTTATGTGCGAGATGCTAGTACTGAGACCCCTATAGTTGAGTTAGTTCCAGTTGTCAAGGACTATTCTGATGTATTTCCAGCTGATCTTCCAGGTATGCCACCCGATAGAGACATTGATTTCGGCGTTGACTTGTTACCGGGCACTCAGCCCATTTCCATTCGTCCTTATCGCATGGCTCCTCCTGAGTTGAAGGAGTTGAAGGAGCAATTACAGGAGTTTCTTGAGAAGGGATTCATCAGACCTAGTGTATCACCTTGGGGCGCTCCGGTATTATTTGTGAAGAAAAAGGATGGCTCAATGCGTATGTGTATTGAATACCGGCAGCTGAATAAGGTGACAGTGAAGAACATGTACCCATTGCCTCCCATTGATGATCTATTTGACCAGTTACAGGGTGCTAGGGTGTTCTCCAAGACTGATCTACGTTCTGGTTACCATCAGTTGAAGATTCGGGAACCGGATATCCCGAAGACTGCCTTCAGGACTAGATATGGCCACTATGAGTTCCTTGTTATGTCATTTGGTCTGACCAACACCCCAGCAGCCTTCATGCACCTTATGCAAAGCATATTTTGGCCTTATCTTGATACTTTTGTCATTTTGTTCATTGATGACATTCTGGTATATTCTAGGTCTCAGGAGGACCATGAGCAGCACTTGAGGACCGTGCTTCAGACATTGAGGGAGAAGAAGTTGTATGCCAAGTTTTCTAAATGTGAATTTTGGCTTGATTCTGTGGCATTCTTAGGCCACGTGGTGTCTTCGGGTGGGATCAAGTTATATATGAAGAAGATGGAGGCGGTTCATAATTGGCCCAGATCGTCCTCAACTACTGAGATCCGCAGTTTCCTCGATTTGGCTGGGTATTATTGTCAATTTGTGGAGGGATTTTCATCCATCTCAGCGCCTATGACCAGACTGACCTAGAAGGGTGCATCTTTTATATGGACTGAGGAATGTGGAGAGAGTTTTCAGAAGCTCAAAACCGCCCTGACTACAGCTCATGTGTTGGTTTTGCCTACCAGTTCAGGGTCCTATGCAGTTTATTTTGATGCTTCGAGGATTGGCTTGGGAGCGGTGTTGATGTAGGACGATAGGGTGATTGCCTACACGTACAGACAGTTGAAGGTCCCTGAGAAAAACTACCCTGTTCATGATCTCGAGTTGGCAGCGATTGTTCACGCCCTGAAGATATGGCATCATTATTTATATGGTGTTCCCTGTGAGATATTCACAGATCACCGGAGTTTGCAGCACATATTAAGGCAGAAGGATCTAAATTTGCACCAACGTAGGTGGTTGGAGTTGCTAAAGGACTATGACATCACTATATTATACCACCCGGGGAAGGCCAGTGTAGTGGCCGACGCCTTGAGTCACTGGGTAGAGAGTTTGGGGAGTTTGGCATACCTTCATGCAACTGAGAGGCCTCTAGCCTTATATGTTCAGTACTTAGCCAGTCAGTTCGTGAGATTGGATCTTTCTGAGGTCTTGCCGAGTATTAGCTTATGTTGTTTCTCGATCTTCCCTTCATGATCGTATCAGAGAGCGCCAGTATGATGATCCCCACCTTTTGGTTGTTCAGGATAGAGTCTAGCAGGGTGATTCTAGGGATGTGACTATAGGAGATGACGGGGTGATGAGGATGTAGGGTCGTATTTGTGTTCTCAACGTGGATAGGCTTCGGGAGTTGATTCTTGAGGAGGCCCATAGTTCGCGGTATTCCATCCATCCGGGTACCGCAAAGATGTACCAGGATCTAAGACAGCACAATTGGTGGCGAAGAATGAAGAAGGATATAGCAGAGTTTGTAGCCAAGTGTCTCAACTGCCAGCAAATCAAATGTGAGCATCAGAGACCGAGAAGGTTACTTCAACAGATTGAGCTTCCAGAGTGGAAATGGGAGCGGATCACCATGGACTTTGTGGTTGGACATCCTCGTACTTTGAGGAAGCATGATGCTATTTGGGTGATTGTGGATCAGCTGACCAAATCAGCCCATTTCCTTCCAATACTGACTACATATTCATCGGGGAGGTTGGCTGAGATTTCTATCAGAGAGATTGTTCGCCTCCACGGTATTCCATTATCTATCATTTCAGACAAAGGTACACAGCTCACTTCACGATTCTAGAGAGCCGTTCAGCAGGAGTTAGGCACCATGGTAGAGTTGAGCACAACTTTTTACCCTCAGACGGACGGGCAGTCCGAGCGCACGATTCAGATTCTCGAGGATATGCTCCTTGCATGTGTGATGGATTTTGGAGGGTCATGGGATCGATACTTGCCTCTTGCAGAGTTTGCTTATAACAACAGCTACCAGTCTAGCACTCAGATGGCGCCGTATGAGGCTTTGTAAGGTACGTGGTGCAGGTCTCCCGTGGGATGGTTTGAGCCAGGCGAGGCCCGATTGTTGGGTACAGACTTGGTTCAGGACTCCTTGGACAAGGTGAAGGTGATTCAGGAGAGATTTTGCGTAGCTCAGTCCAGGCAGAAGAGTTATGCGTACCGGAAGGTTCGTGACTTGGCATTTATGGCTGGTGATCGGGTTTTGCTTCGGGTATCGCCTATGAAGGGTATCATGAGGTTCGGGAAGAAAGTCAGGCTGAGTCCGAGATTTATTGGCCCTTTTGAGGTGTTGCGACGTGTTGGGGAGGTTGCTTATGAGCTAGCTCTGCCTCCCAGCCTAGCAGGGGTTCATCCGGTGTTCCAAGTCTCCATGCTCCGAAAGTATCACGGCGACCCGACTCATGTCTTGGATTTCAGCTCAGTCCAATTGGACAAGGATATATCGTATATTGAGGAGCCTGTGGTTATATTAGACAGGCAGGTCAGAAAGCTCAGGTCAAAGTATATTTCATCAATAAAGGTTCAGTGGAGGGGTCAGCCAGTCGAGGAGGCGACTTGGGAGATCGATCAGGATATGCGGAGTTAGTACCCTCATCTTTTCCCAGCTTCAAGTATGTTTTTATACTCGTTCGAGGATGAATGATTTTCTTAAGAGGGGGAGGATGTAACGACCCGGTCGGTCGTTTTAAGAATTAGTGCCCAAATCCCCTATTTACCGTTTCTCCCATGTCTATTTATGTTATTGGAACTTGTCGGAGCGTTGAGTGATGAAATTCGGGGTGATTTTGGACACATAGTCCATAAATATGGAATTTAGCTTAAGAAATTTGGCTGTAGCTAGAGCTGTGTGAAGACCGATCCGGAATGGAATTTCGTCGACTCTGTTAGCTCCGTTGGGTGATTTCGGGGTTAGGAGCGTGCTCGGAATGTGTTTTCGAGGTCGGTTGTGGATTTAGGCTTGAATTGGCGAAAGTTGGAATTTCGACGATTTCGGCCGATATGTGAGATTTTGATATTGGACTCGGAATGGATTTCCGAAAGCGACAGCGGGTCCGTAATGTCGTTTATGACCTGTGTGTAAAATTTGAGGTCATTCGAGTTTGGACGTGTTTCGGCGTCAGATGTGAATTCTAGAAATTTCCTAAGTTCTTAGGCTTGAATCTATGCATAATTGATGATTTTGATGTTATGAGATGTGTTTTTAAGGCTCGACCAAGTTTGAACAAGGTACTAAGTCAATTAGTAGGTTTGGTTGAGGTCTCGGTGGCCTCGGGGTTGTTTCGGATGCCCAACGGGTGAGTTTTGTGAAATTGAGAACAACTGAACATTCTGGTTCTGGTGTCTCGCACCTGCGATGGTATTTCCGCAGGTGCGGACACGCAGGTGTGAAGGGGGTGTCGCAGGTGCGACCCCAGGCCATTAAAGGAATTTCCGCACCTGCAATGGTATTTCCGTAGGTGCGGGCACGTAGGTGCGAAAGAGGTGCCGCAGGTGCGACCCAAGGCAACTTAATGAACTTCCGCACCTGCTATTGGGTTTCCGCAGGTGCGGCACCGTAGGTGCGATCCCAATGTCACAGGTGCGAAATGTCTGGGCAGTTTATACAAAAATTCCAGGGGTTTGAAAAGGAGGATCATAGGTAACGTTTTCTAACCTTAATCCCTTTATATATCATTAATCTCTATCATTTTCCTCAATCTAATCAAGGAAATTGGATAAAAAATCATGGAAATGGGATGAAATTTTCCCAAATAGAAATCTGAGGATTTAGGGAGATTTAGATGTCAGTTTCTGTTGATTCTTGTTCGAGTGGGTTCACAAGCGAATGGGTGTTCGGGAAATATGAATTTTACCCGATTCTGAGATGTGGGCCCGGGAGACTTTTTGGGCGAATTTCCAAATTTCGCGTATTAGCTTATAAATAATTAGCTATTTTATTCCCTTGAAGTGATATTTACACCATGCAATTGATTTGAATAGATATGGGCCACCCGGAGTCAGATACTCGTGGAAAGAGCTTGGTATTGAGTTGATTAGCGCAGTCCAGGTAAGTGACTTGCCTAATTCTTTGTTGGGGACTTTCCCTTAGGAATTTTATACTGATTTTGTTATGTGGACGCCATGTACGCGAGGTGACGAGTGTGTACACGGGTCATTGTTGCAAAAATCCTATTTTAACTCCTATGAATCGCTCATTTTCATTCACATATTACTATTTCCATCTTGATAGAGTAGATAGCGTAATAGTAAGCATGTCTACCTGTTCTGACTTGTTTTCGTCTTATTTGCTACTAGTCACATCATGCTTAGGTAGCTTTAATCTATTCATGCCTGTTGTTTCTCCTGGATTGTTTACTTAAGCCATCATTGACATACTTCTGCTTTGCATATTTAAATTGGGACTACGGACCGAGATCCGGGAGCTTTCTCCTTGTGCTGCATTTCATATTTAAATTGGGACTACGGACCAAGATCCGGGAGCTTTCTCCCTATACTGCATTTTATATTTAAATTGGGACTACGGACTGAGATCCGGGAGCTTTCTCCCTGTACTTAAATGCATATTTAAATTGGGACTACGGACAGAGATCCGGGAGCTTTCCCCCTATACTGCATAGATATTTAAATTGGGACTACGGACTGAGATCTGGGAGCTTTTCCCGTGTACTACATTGCACATTTACTATTGAGATATATGATGTGCTAAGCCGAGGGCTCTTTTTCTGTTATTAAATCTTTCCGTCTTTGTTAATCCTGTTTATCATTGCTTATCTGTAATTCACTGTTTTAAATTATATATTGACTTGTTTTTACAAACTCAGTAGGGCCTCAACCTAACCTCGTCACTACTTGACTAGGGTTAGGCTTGGCACTTACGGAGTACCGAATGTGGACTACTCACGCACTTTCCTGCGCATGTTTTTCCCCATGTGCAGATCCAGGTACCAGCACCTAGTATCGTGGCTAGGAGTCATTCTAGCAGCAGCCAGGAGACCGCGAGATAATTCCGTTGCGTCCGCATAATCCCACGAGTCCCCTTCTACTCTAGTATAGGCATAGAAGACTTGTATATCATTTTCCACTGTTTCATTGTATAGAGCTAGATTTAGTACAGAGCTTGTGACTATGGTGACATTCCGGGTTTTGGGAAGTAAATGTATATGCTGAGCAACTATGTTATGTCTATTTGGGTTCTTTTTCTGGCTTTATTTTATTGATTCTATCATGTTCCGCAAATTTTAGGCTTACCTAGTCATAGAGACTAGGTGCCGTCACGATACCTTTCAGAGGGTAAATTGGGTCGTGACAAGTGCAGTGCAGGGGAAAAGCTCCCGGATCTCGGTTCATAGTCTCAATTTAAATATGCAATGCAGCCACTGAGGAAAACAACCAGAGTGCGACAGAAACAACATATATTGCCTCAACCGGCGCAAAAGCAAACAAGACCGAATGCAAAGTGCGATGAGCAAATCAATACAATGACTTAAATCACAAAAATGGTTAAAACTCACTCATAAGAAGTAGCCACTGAAAGGAATGCCAAGCACAAAGAGAAAACAGCAAAACGAGGGGAAAACAAGACAAATATATCAACGATTCTATATATTCAAGTTCTTAACCAAGAAACTAAATCATCCCGGCAAGGGAATCAGCTATAACTAATCTCACTTAGACAATTAGCTTCACCGAATAAACTCAGTTTGAACAAATGCTCAGTAAATAGGCAACATCAAAGAATACCATCAACATGGGCGGTCATCAATTAAACCTAAGTAGTACTTAAGAGGAAAATCATTTTAATCACAATGTACGACTCACGGGCATGCTTAACCAACGTATAGATATTCCAGTTACTTGTTAGACATTTATAGGGTGAGATTATACTAGTTTTAGTCACGTAGGCAGCATATGAAGAAAGATATAGTATAACAGTAGGAAAAAATAAAGTCTTTATTTAAGTCAATTAAGATCATATAAGAAACAAGGAATCCTAGGCAAGTACTACTAATTTGAGCAGGGAGAGATGAAACTAGAAATAAGGAATTTAAATATATAATTTCAATTCATACGCGGGGAACATAAGGACCTAGAAATTCTTAAAGGGAAATCTATCTGCAAATAAGTTTGAGTACGCACTCGTCACCTCGTGTACGCGGACTACAATCAACATAGAAGACTCAATCCTAAGGGGTAGTTCCCACACACAAGGTTAGGCAAGATACTTACCTTGACTGCGCTAATCAACTCAATACCACGCTCTTGTCACGAGTACCCAACTCCGGGTGGCCCAAATCTAGACAATTCGATTGCATAGTGTAAATATCATCACAAGGAGACAAAACAACTAATAAGTTCGAAGTTAATACGCGAAATTAGGAAATTCGCCCAAAAGGTTCCCCGGGCCCATGTCTCGAAATGGGGTAAAAATTATATTTTTCAGACACTCATTCACTCACGAGTCTAAACATATGAAAATCTCTCAAATCGAAGGTAAAAAATCCAATCAAAACTCAATAATTTAGTCTATGAAGTTTATCAAATATTTCCCAAATCTTCCACCCAAATTCAAATTCTAAGGACCAAATTTAAGTTAGGAATCATGGAAATTGACCTAAGTAGGTTAGAAATCACTTATCCAAGTTACCCAGGTGCAAATGTCTTAAAAAATCGCCATTCCCGAGCTCCAAAATTTGAAATGGTGAAAATAGGCTTAACCCTCGAATCTGATATAATTGCCCAGCAATATCTGTACCTGCGCCCTTGGGACCGCACCTGCAAAAATACCATCGCATGTGTGAAAACCCACTAAAAGGCCTGGGGTCGCACCTGCGGTCAAATGGTCACACCTGCGGCTCCACATCTACGAAAAACTAACCACACCTGCGAGGACTGGGTGATTGGGCCAAGCCCGCATCTGCGAGCTCCGCACCTGCGGAAGGTCCATCGCAGGTGCGAGACACCAGAACCAACAATGGTTCAGCTGTCTTCCAAGTTCTAATATCATCCGATGAGCATCCAAAATGTACTCGAGGCCCCCGGGACCGCGTCCAACCACACACACAAGTCATATAACCTAACATGCACTCGCTCGAGGTTTCAAACCACATAAAACAACACTAAAACGAGGAATTAAACTAAAAATCCATGAAATTCCTCAAAACTTCTATAAACATTAAGTTTTGCATTTAAGGTCCGAATCACGCCAAACTAAGTGCGTTTCTTACCAAATTTCACAGATAACACATATGAATCATATCGAACCTGTACCGGACTTCGGAATAATAATACGGGCCCGATATTACAGGTTTCACCTCAAATTTTATTTTCAAAAACCTTTATATTTTTCAAAAATTAATTTCATTTAAAAATTCATTTCTTGGACTTGGGACCTCAAAATTCGACTCCGGGCATACGCCCAAGTCCCATATTTTCCTACGGACCCTCCGGGACCATCAAATCATAGGTCCAGGTCCGTTTACCAAAAATGTTGACTGAAGTCAACTTTATTCAAATTTCTAATACAAAAATTATCATTTTTATCAGTTTTTCACATAAAGGCTTCCCGGCTACACGTCGGGCTGCGCATGCAAAATCGAGGTGAGATAGAAGGAGGTTTTCATGACCTCGAAACACAGAATTAGATAGAATATATGGGATGACCTTTTGGGTCATCACAATACGACATGGAGGAGTTGTTAGGAATGAAGAAGGACGCAATGTGGCGGTAGATTTGAAGATGTTGTAGCGCATTTAGTAGATGTCTATGAGGAGCGGATGGATGGTAAAGTTGGTGAATGAGAGCAAGCTTAGGATGGAGTATTGATGTTGCAGAGAGTGTGCATTTCAGCGTCATTGGAAGGTGTCAGTTGGTGATTTTCACGGGTGGGCAAGTTTCTACGAGGGATTCTGGTGGCTATTCGGTAGGAGGCAGAATGTGTGAATGATGATAGGGAATTTGAGTATTTAGGGAGTGCTAACAAGAGAATTTGGAAGGATGGGTTGAGCAAAATCATGTTAACAAAGGGGAAAGGATCTCAACAGGGCCTAGAGTGGTGCAAGGAGTAGCTTCGGGCTAAGTGGGGGAGTCCCCCCATCTGTAGTTGGGTTGTAGGATGGTCTTCTCATGGGGTTGCATATTGTTGGCATATTGGAAAGTTAGTACAGCTAAGGGAAAGGACTAAAATGGTGATTGTGTGTGGGATTTGATGAATGTGTGCAAACGTCGGCCCTGTTGGACCAGGGTTAGGCTTTGGAAGATTCAGAATTTATGCTTAAGGCATAGGCGAGTTGTTAGGGTAGTGACTCAGTCACGTACTTCATTGAAAAGGGTGTTCATGTTCTAGGAAAGCCTTGGAGTTGATTGTATTCGGGGCCAGTCAGAGTGGGTGACTCTCAATAGCAGTCCTAGTGAATTCGAAGGTTAAGAACGTTGTGTTTAAGGGTTAAAGGCAGAAGTATGAGTAAGGATTGAGCTTTTGCAGTGTAATTTCAGAGAAAGGGAAAATAATTGGAGTGTTCTATGTTAATTTCAGCATGCATGATAGTATTTGGGGAGTGAGAGGAGTAAACTCCGGATTTGTAGAAAGATTATCAGGATGGGTATATGGGTCGGAGATGTGAATGCGCACAAGGAGGTATGAGATGGTTTGTGGGATTGAGACAACATGGTCTCGTGAATCAAGGCCACTCGGGATGAGTGAGGATTGAGTTGTTATGAGTTGAATGGGGTTACTACTATTTCTGAGGCAATTAAGATAATTAGAGAGAAGATGGATTGGTTAGCCATGGTTGAAATGGCACATGTATGGCAGTGATCAGTTTCGTCAGTGTGATTGAGTTATGCGTGTGGTTTGCAAAGTGTGTGCGAGGTTTGACGGCCGCCATAACAGATTTGATTTGGGAGCATTCGAGTGCTATGGCCTGTCAGGTGTAGGCGGATCCCAGAAGGTTTATGGTGGTTCAGAGCACTACTTAAGGATTTTCATGTNATATATATATATATATATATATATATATCGCACCTCAGTTGTGCTTAATTCTTGTAGCATATGGCTCTATCAGTCTCCCCAGGATGGTATTATGCACTTAGCGTGCTTATGAACGATATTTAGTAATTTGTAATGGTGAGCAATTTAGCTCCGTGTATATCTCCTTATGTGAATTTTTTCGTGTGGATCGGGTGGCACGTCGCCACGGGTATGTTATTTGGATCGGCTTGCACACTGCAACAGTGTGATGTCGAGTAAGGTTCCTATAATTATTTTTCTTGTGTTTTACTTCCTATTTTCTGAGGAAAGTTCATATAAGTTGCGGGAGTTGAGTAGTCTTTTTCTGAGTCATTTCTTTATGTATCATGTTCGAGTTGTGGCCTATTGGCGCGATGGGGTATCATGTGAGACTGTTGGTCATGTTTGGGGTGATTTGTTGTTTTAGCAGTTCATACTGGGTGAGACGAGATTATTGGACCAGGGATCAGTGTGATAAGATTTTGTGAATNAGATGTGAATGCGCACAAGGAGGTATGAGATGGTTTGTGGGATTGAGACAACATGGTCTCGTGAATCAAGGCCACTCGGGATGAGTGAGGATTGAGTTGTTATGAGTTGAATGGGGTTACTACTATTTCTGAGGCAATTAAGATAATTAGAGAGAAGATGGATTGGTTAGCCATGGTTGAAATGGCACATGTATGGCAGTGATCAGTTTCGTCAGTGTGATTGAGTTATGCGTGTGGTTTGCAAAGTGTGTGCGAGGTTTGACGGCCGCCATAACAGATTTGATTTGGGAGCATTCGAGTGCTATGGCCTGTCAGGTGTAGGCGGATCCCAGAAGGTTTATGGTGGTTCAGAGCACTACTTAAGGATTTTCATGTATTGTGATTGTGGGAATTCACTCGTGTGTTGTGGTGGTTCTCCTGAATTGAGGTAAGTAAAAGGTTTCTATATGATGAAGTGTTCACCCTATTAGTGGTTCAGAAGTTTTGATGGAATTTTGGCGCTATCTCATATTGGTATGTTAGGTACGGTAAGCAGTATGTAACTGGAAGTAAAGAATTGAGATTGCGGTTCGGGGTTAACAAGGATGTCATGAGCTCGGATGAGCAAGAAAAAGTGATTTGAAAGTCCAGAGTAAGCTGGTGTTATCTTCAGTGTCACTTGAGATCGATATTCGGTGAAAGAGGCTTTGTACCCTGGTCATGGGTTCTTGATGTGTTTTGCGGCATTAGTGTGGTCGGTGGTACGGATGTGCAGACTTGTCACCTCGTGAAAGTTCATGGGAGCGTGAACACGGGAAGATGATATAAGTGTGACAGGTAGTCACCTGATTGATTGAAAATTTAGACCAAGTATAAGGAAGTGCAGTATTGCTAATTGTTTGAGAATTTATGCCTGGAGGGCATTTGGTTCATTCGGTTGCNACCAGGGATCAGTGTGATAAGATTTTGTGAATTATATTAAAGGACAAATACCATTATTCGGTTCATAATGAGGTGATGATTCTAGTCAAGAGGAGGTGATGATTCTAGTCAAGAGGAGATATCAATGATTTGTTAACTCTGCAATTGGTTAGAAATTTCTACACATCTTCTCTGTTGTGTTGGTATCGTCAGCATTATAGCAGGATGTATGTATATATATTGTAAGGTGCATTGGGAGCATCAAATTCGTAGAATTTTGGCTGTTAAAGTTCAGGGAATGTCATGGTGGCTAGAGGATGAATTATGCGGTGCATGGTGCTGATTCAGCAAAGGTATGCAGTTTTGTTCTAGTGTCTCGTGTGGTAGTTGATTCGGTGTTTATATACTAGAAACAGGCCTGGCAGAGAATTTCAAGTGTTGGAACTGGGTTCTGAGCTTATTGTATGGATAAAAGAGGATATCTTCAGATTTGATCAAGCTAATGTACTCAACTGGGTTGTGGTAGCACGGGAAGGTGCTCGAGGTGTTAAACAGTGATTTCAAATAACTCTAAAGCAGTTCTTAGCACGTTCGAGGATGAACGTCTGTTTAAGTGAGGGAGAATGTAACGACCCGATCGGTCGTTTTGAGCCCCAGCACGTCGATCAGCGGTTTGAGGTCTGAGAAGCTCCGTTTCAGGTGTTATGTCTTGTAGGTGTGGTCGGAATTGAATTTCGGGAAGTTTAGAGTTAATTTGGAAAGGAAATTCTCATTTCGGAAGCCTTAAGTAGAGAAATTGACTAAGATTGGAATTCTGAGTAAATGACCTCCGAATTTGGATTTGAAGGTTCCTGCAGGTTCATATTATGATTTCGAATTTATGTGTATGTCCGGATTGGGTTTTAGATAACCCGGGATCGTTTCGGCGCATATTATGGAAGATATAATTTTAGAAGAATTTCCTAAGTTTGGCTAGAAGTGCATTTGAGTGATGTTGATGTCCGTTGGGGATTCCGAGTCTGGGAATAGCTCCGTTTGGTGATTTTGGAGTTGGTAGCATGATCGAAAGTGAATTCGGATGTCCATAGGTTATTTTGAAGTCATTTGGCTAAAGATAGAAATTTGAAGGTTTTTGGGAAATCCGACCGGAAGTGGAAATTTGGTTATCGGGGTCGGCATGTGATTCCAGAAGTTGGAGCAGGTCCGTAATGTCGAATATGACTTGTGCAAAATTTGGGATCAATCGGACGTGATTTGATAGGTTTTAGCATCGGAGGTGGAAGTTTGAAATTTCAAGTTCATAAAGTTTGAATTTTAGTGCGATTTGTCATTTTGATGTTGTTTTATATGATTTGAGGCCTCGATCAAGTCCGTATTACATTTTGGAACAGGTTGGTGTAATTGGACGGGGTCCCGGGGGCCTAGGGTGGATTCCGGGTGGTTAACGGATCAAGTTTGGAGTTTGAAGAAATGCTGTGATTGTTTTCATTTGGTGTGACCGCACTTGCGAGGCTTTGGCCGTAGGTGTAGAGCCGCAAGTGTGACTTTGGCGCCGCAGGTGCGAGATTTTGGTGAGTTGGCTGGGAGCGCAGGTGCGATGCAATTTCCGCACCTGCGAAGGCGCAGATGCGGCATGTGCGAGGTTTGGCTGGAGCTGAGGAAGCCGCAGGTGCGGGCATTTGGGCGCACCTGCGGAAGCGCAGGTGCGAGATCTAGATTGCATGTGTAGATATCGGCATGTGCAGTGTATGTTTTATAACCGAGCACTTGGCTCATTTTCTCCTATTTTAACTTGGCATGGGCGATTGTGGGGAGCTTCAAGGAGGGGTTTTCATCAAGGATCACAAGGTAATTTATTCCAACTTACCTTTCATGGATTCGAACATGAAAGACTGTGGAAAATTGGGAATTTTGAAGAAAACCTAGAAATTGTATTTCGGATTTCTACCACGAATTTGAGCATGGAATTTAGAGTAAATTGTATATTTGAGCTACTAAGGCTACAGGTAGGGTATATCTTTGAGAAATTTCAGAATCCGGGCCCGGGGGGATTTTGGTCAATTCACTGAGCGGAGTTGGGAAATTATATAATTTAAATTGTTGCCAATATTAGAGTATATTTTCATTAGTTTGTCATTGTTTGGATAGTTTTGGGGCGTTGTGCGTCCATTGGAGTCGTCGGAAGGTCTTGGAAGCCGGTTATGGAATTTCGGAGTGAGGTAAGTCTCCTTTCTAACTTTGTGATGGGGAATTGTCCCCCTAGGTGAACTAATTAAATATGTGCTACTACTGTGGGGGACTACGTACGCACGAGGTGACGGGAGTCCGTGCATAGCTACTATTATGCCATGTACGGGTAGTCTAGGACCCACTAGCATGCTTTACTTGTCGTACTTGTGACCTTGTCAATAAAATATCATGTGATCCTGCAAATAATATTAGACTTGTAATGCGATTGAATTGGTAATTTATTTCCTAAGAATGCTAGAGTGTACCTTTCTTAATCATTTAGAAAGAGAATTGATTCCTCTGTGAATAATTGTATTCCTAATAAGGTTGTATTATTGAATATTATTAAACTTGGCAAATGAGTTTCAAAATAAAGATTTAAATGCTATTTTGTGTTCCTTTAAGAATAATTTTACCACTTTCCTGGGTAACTGCTTTCTTGATAAAAATGTGGACTTATTGTGTGAATATGTGTATTTATGGGTGCCTGAGTCGCATGTATGATTCGCGAGCAGGATAACCCTGTATTTATGTATAACCGCATCGCATGATCGATTCGCGAGCGAGGCAGATAGATGCATCTATGGTTTGAGTCGTTCGACCCTCAGTAGTGCACAGTTTATTATTGTTGGTCCGCACCGTTCGACCCTCGCACTTTGTTTGTGCATGTTAAATGTTGCGTATTTCCTATGATTTATACATGTTTATAGGACTAAGGAAGTTTTAATGGCCAGTTAAGAAAAAGAAGAATTGATGTGTAAAATATGAAATAAGTCTGATGTTTCTTATCCCTGATTATTATTTAAATCGTCAACTAATATGACGAAGATTTAAAGTGTTAAATGTGGAAGGAGTTGATATTATTTATTCCTGATTTTAATAAATTGCCTATGACATTCATGCTTAGTGTCTCACTTGATTATACTAAATTGACTTCTCGCAAGTGTCTAATTCGACCTCTCGTCACTACCTCTTTGAGGTTAGGCGGGATACTTACTGAGTACATGTTATTTTCGTACTCATGCTACACTTGCTGTGCATTTTTATTGCACAGGTACCTTCATAGAAATATGACTGACTTGGAGACTTAGGCGAGCTGCATCACTCAAAGACGACCCGCAGCCGGCAGAGTCTTCCTCTATGTATTGTATTTTCATTTTCATTCCTTGTCCAATTTGTATTTCGGACAAGCTTTGTAGACTTTGTAAAATTCTTAGCAATTGCTCATGTACTTGTGTCACCGGGTTCTGGGATGTGTTTGGGATGTATTTTATAAAAATGGAATATTAAACTATCGTATTTACTTAGCAGATTTTATTCAGTTATCATGTAATAAAATGAAAGGTAATGATTTCAAAAATGCTAAAACAGGAAATTTAACTTAACTATTTAATGGTTGGCTTCCCTGATAATAGTGTCCGGCGCCATCACGACCTTATGGATTTTGGGTCCTGACGTACACCTTTTCCAACTTAGGATCCCACTCCTTAGTTGATGCCGGCATAACCCGATGATCTTTTCCAACCTAGGACCCCACTCCTTAGTTGATTCCAGCATAACCCGATGATTTTTCCAACCTAGGATATTCCATTCCTTAGTTGAAGCCATAAGCCAATGATTTTTCCGACATAGGGTCCCACTCCCTAGCAGACACCAGCATAACCTGGTGATCTCTTTTCCTGGCAACAGCATAACCTGTTCCAGACACCAGCATAACCTGGTGATCTTTTCCTGGCAACAGCATAACCTGTTCCAGACACCAGCATAACCTGGTGATCTTTTCCTGGCAACAGCATAACCTGTTGATCCTTCCCAGACGCCAGCATAACCTGTTGATCTTTTCTTGACAACAGCATAACCAGTTGATCTTTTTCCGACGCCAGCATAACCTGGTGATTCTTTCCTGACAACAGCATAACCTGTTGGTCTTTTCCTGACACCAGCATAACCTGCTGATGTTCTCCCGACACCAGCATAACCTGGTGATGTTCTCCCTACACCAGCATAACCTGGTGATCTTTCCCTGTCAATGGCATAACCTGTTGATCTTCTCCCGACACCAGCATAACCTGGTGTCAACGGCATAACCTGTTGATCTTCTCCTGACGCCAGCATAACCATGTGCTATTTTCTTGACAACAGCATAACCTCCTGACCTTCTCCCGACGCCAGCATAGCCTGGTGATTCTTTCCTGACAACAGCATAACCTGTTGGTCTTTTTCAGACACCAGCATAACCTGGTGATCCTCTCCCGACACCAGCATAACCTGGTGATCTTTCCCTGTCAACGGCATAACCTGTTGATCTTCTCCTGACGCCGGCATCACCTGTTGATCTTTTTCTGACGACAACATAACATATCGATCCTTTCAACATAAGGGCTCCAATCCCTAATTGATTTTACTTTTAGACATAGGGTATCCACCCTCTAGTCTACATTCAATCTGAATACACCATCCTCAACTTTTCATTGCTTTCAATAATAAAGTAGCATAGATTTTATTAAAATAACTCACGAAATTTCCCTAGTGAAAACTGGGGTAAAAAATTTCATTCGTTTATTCTCGATTTTGCGCAGATTACGCTTTAGGGCATGGATTCGAGACGACCAAAAGAAGAAGTTTCAATCCAAAATAAAAGAGAGAAAGAGAAGGTTGAACCAAAGGTGCAGAAGTGGGGAAGACATGGACTATTCAGGACGAGATTGAAGTCATCCGTTCTGTATATCCTGCCTTGATCCGGAAGACGATAAGATGACACCAGCATACATGGCTAACAAGCATCAAGATCCAGGTCAGAGACAGCAAAAGAACTAGCCAAGACTCAAGACCAAGCCTTAGAATATACAGATAGGGATCTTGTAACTCATAGCTGATAGACTTAGTTAGTCTTTTTCATTTTGTTACTTTAGTGTAATAAGGAGCTCAGCAACTGCAACAACAGCAACAGCAACAGTGAAATCACGGTTATCCGGCAGTCCCAGCAACCAAAACTCCCAGAACTACACTTACATGATTCCTTTGTAGCCAAGGATATGTAGGCTACCTTTGAAGCAAGGTTCGGTCAAACTTTTCCAAAGTATTTCTCATGGAGTATTTGAATAGGTAAAAGTTGTTCATAATTGCTCACTTTGTCTTCGCCCGAAAACTTTTCATGTTTCCGAGCAAAGAGGGACAACTGTGGGCATGTAATTTTTCACCTATTAAAAATACTCCTACAAAATTTAATAAACAAATTAATTTTATTCATAGTTAGATTTTTTGTGTGAATTTCAGTATTTATTTACGAATTATTTGCATTTATGATCATATTTTATCTTTTAAAAATTTATAAGAAATAACAATAATACTTAAAAACTTTATTTATCTTGCATTATTAGGTATTTGATTTAATATAATACTTAGTAACATAATTTAATCACATTCTTAAAAGAAAAAAAAATTGGTTCTTTTGATAATTATTGGTATTAATGTTAAAATTAATGGTTTTACTTTTTATAAATTAAAATTGACTCATTATCCAAATAATAAAGGAAATAGATAATTAATTTCATAAATTAATATATTTTTATATTTAGTGATTTAATTAGGATTAAGCTAGATTACTTTAGAATTAATATGAATTTTAAAGGCTCAACCAGACTGGACCAATTATAAACCAAGCCCAATCCCATCGTTAATCCTAAAACACCCCCAATCCTATTTCCCAATCCGGTCCAATCCACCACTCCCCAAAACGACCCCGTTTTGATCCTTTCCAATCTCAGTCGTTGGATCATTTTGATCCAACGGCTCGCAACTCGCCTCTCACCCCTATAAAAGTGTCCAAACGGACCCCTACCCCCTCAGAACTCACCCCCCCTTACTCTTGTCTCTCTCCCAGACCCAAACCATAGCCGCCTTTAGACTCCCACTGGTTCCGCCGCCGGAAATCGCCTACCGTCGGCGGACCACCTCCAAATTGATCCAAAACTCTACCAGACCATCTCCTCCTCATCCTCAACCCTAATATCTCATCACTTTCCCCAGAAAACGTCTCAAATCCGATTTATTTCATATCTAAAAAACCTGGAAAGCCTAAATCTATATTTTAGACGACTTCAAGCAAACTCGTGGCCCCAACCTACGTGAGTCGATTTCTCGTAACAAGAGAAATTGATTCCTGCTGGTTCGACTCACTTCTCAACTCGCCAAAGTCCGTCCAAGTTCTCACCAAAAGTCAACCTTATCTGGCCAAGTCTGTTATCGACCAAACAAGTACACTCCCTCTCTTATTTCCTTAATTAGTTGTGTGTTGAAGTTAGTCGCTTAGGTTTAGTCTTAGATTTTTCTTTACTTACTCCTTTTTAGACTTATTAGTTTAGGTTTCATATATTTTTATTTCTCTTTTATTAAATGTTGTTTTTTAATTTAATTATAGGTTTAATTGTTTTTAGTTTAGGTTTTCAGATTTTTCTTTGACTATTTCTTCTTCTAAAATAATCTATTAGTTATTTATGTGTATTAATTAACTATTCCATCATAGTTTAATCATGCATGTCTTAGGGTGATTTGAATTAGTTACATAGGTTTAATTTCCAATGAGGGTTGATTGCTTCTTGGCAGTGATTTTAGGTTTTCATATATGTTTATTTCTCTTATTATTTTCCATTCTAGAACAGTCGATTAATCACTTATTTGTGTTAATTAGCTAATTTCAAGTATAGTTAGTCATACATGATTAGGGTTATTTGAATTTGATTTCTGATTTATGTGACCTAGTTTTATTTTCTAATTTTCACACTAAGGTCTCATATTACTGTTAGCTCATAATATGTGTTAACTGTTTGTGAGAGTTATTCCCGACCTAATTAGTCCATCCTGAATTGTTAAGTCATTATGTGTGTTTAAAATTGCATTCTGACTTTTGTCAGTTAATGGAATGTTAGTTGTACATGATTAGTTAGCGTAAGCTTATGATCTTTCCTCTAGTCCCTGTACATTATGTTGAAATTAAAGGACTAAATCCTAATTTAGGATAATTAATTAAGTCTAATAGCTTAGCTAATCACACATGTTAGGATCACTTGAATTAGTTTGGTCTAGGCCCTGAAAATGACTCACTTAGGTTCAATTGCTAATCTTTGTTTAGGTTTGTTCCAACTACTTTTGAAGAAGTTAAAAATTCAGCTTCTTCATTAGTGTTAGTCAATAAGCATAATCACCTAATTAGATCAAATTAGTCAACTTAACAATCAACTTAGCTTAATACAAGTTGCTTTGAGTTACCTGATTTCAGGAACTCCTTAAAAACTGATCCTTGGCAATGGAGGCCCAATTAGTTAGGCCCAAAATTGTCCAACTAAGGTGGCCCAAGCCTTGGATCAGGAAAGGGTAATTACAAGGTTGTTGTAGGGTATTTTAGGAATTCTAATTAAAGAATCTTTGTTGTAACAGCCTAAGAAACTTCTAGAATAAAGATAAAAGACAAAAAATAAAATAAGAAAGATATTAGATCAGAATTTATGGGTAAACAGTAAAATTTCAGAAGTAAAAAGGGTGTAAAAATAGAAGAAGTTTCTAGAAAATGTACATATGTCCTAGTTGTTACAAAAAGATGCTGAAAATAGGATAAGGGAGACAGTTGTACCATGGCTGTTATAAAACTGTACTATTTTTCAGAATTAAGATAAGAATATTCCTAAAAAGATGCTCACCTAGGCGGCCTATATATAGACTACACATTCTACACACATTAGAGACTCACTCATAGATAGACTACTGTGGAAAACACCCAGATTTTACATTCCGAGATTCTACATATACACATGATAGAAAAGTACCTTCTAAAAAAAATACTCACGCACTCTCACAGAGATGCTGATCTGAGAACACAGAGACTCTCACAGTTTACACCTTCTAAAAACACTATATATTCTGAAAATCTCCTATATTTTTTGGAAAAAATACACTATTACTTCGAAAAACACAAAAACATGTTGAAAAATACCCAAAAAATAGGTACAAAAACACTCTTAAAAGGATTCAGGGATTTTATCCATTTCTAGTGTTATTTGAACTAAAACCCCTGAAAATTCCTTCTATTATGGCAAAAAATCTGGTTCAAAGTACTGTCCAGTTCTAGTCTTTCTTGTATTGAAGATTTTCTGGTCGAAACTGGGTTTAATTTGGTTGGTATTCTGACTGTCACTGCACTGGGGTCTGCTGCTATGTTTTGGCTGCTGGTTAAGCTCAAGTTTTCTGAGTTTTTCTTGACCTTTATTTGGTCATCTCTTCTTCTGTTTTTTCCTCCATTCATAGGTATGTAACTAGACTTTTGTATGGAACAGAACTTCTGACCTAAATTTTGCTCAAATGTCTATGTTTGTTTGTGTTCAACTGAATTCAGTTATGTGTGGCTTGGTTGTTTTCCTATCAGCATGAATATGTTATTTGATTAGACCTACTTAGATAGTTTTATGAATAATAATGTTGTTCATAGTAACTTCATGTTTGAAACAGCATTAAGGAGGTGAATCTTTCTACCAGTTGGTCAGATTAATCCTATAACAATGCATATTTTCAGATTTAGTATAAGATTTGCAGGTGGTTGACTCTATGGCTAGAATAGTGGATTGTCAGGGGATTGATTAAAGCTGAAAGCAGTAGCAGTTGTTAGACCTTAATTTTTGGATAAAATTGTCATTGAGATTTAATTAGTCATGAAAAGTTACTTTATTTTGAGAATCCATTTGTAGGACGATTTTATATTCCTTTTCCTCGTTTAGATTCTGGATTCCTGTTGTAATATTATGGACTAGACTATTTTTCCTTAAAACTTTTGTCCAATAACCTTGTGTTCTCTTGTGAATTGGATCTGAAACTCATTCTCTTCAGGTCTTCTAAATAAAGACCATATGAAATGGGTCAGACTTATAGAGCGGCCAAATAAGCCTAAACGAGTCATGACCATTGGCCATTGGGCCTGGGGTGCAAAACCCAATAGTTTAATACCCTATTTAGTCCCTAAAATTAATAGAATCCTGAAATAATTAGACATATCATTAATATTGTTAACTTAAGACTCAAATGCCATGATTTTTTCTATGTAACGGTTTATCTTGTATTAATTCAAAACTGGGCAGCTAATATTTTTCTCTTAGCAACTGTTAAAACGTGACTGGCCCAGTATACTTAGCACGAAACTGGGCCAGATTTACAACACTTGTAGACGGCCCATGTCCTTATTTTGGACCTATAACACCTTAATTGTTAGAGGACTTTGAATAATCTGTAATGACCTGACTGGTCGTTTTATGTTCTAGGACCTCGTGCCCCTAAATAAGACTTCCCGTAGTTGCTTTTACTGATTCCTGACTTGCAGGGACGGGTGGTTCGAGGTTTGGAGGAGTTTGGAGTAGTATAGGAATACTTAGTTCCTTAAGGTTGGTCTTAAAGACCAAGTTTGACTTCAGTCAACGTTTTCAGTAAACGACCCGGAATCGAGATCCAAAGATTCCAGTAGGTTCGTATGATGATTTCGGACTTGGTCGTGTATTCGGAACGGGTTTTCGATGACCCGGGAGCGTTTCGGCGCCAAATAGTGAACTAAGAATGTCTTTAAGTTCAAATTGATGTTTAGAACGTGTTTTTGTGTTATCGAGGTCCGAATGCAATTTCGAGACCGGAAATAGTTCTGTTATGCCATTTATGACCTGCTCACAAAATTTGGTGTCATTCCGAGTAGTATAGGTATGGTTCGGCATGTTGAAAGCGAACTCAGAAACTTAAAGCTCTTAAGTTTGATCCAATAGGTTTTGAGGTGTGAATTTTAGATTTAGTGTCGTTTCGGGCGTTCCGAAGGCTCGAGCGAGTCCGTATTATGATTTAGAACTTGTTGGTATATTTGGACGGGGTTTCCGGTAAGCCCAGATGCCATTCGGGCATCGAACGAGGCAAAAACCAGCCTAAAATGAATGCTGGTGCTCCAGGTCTGGTGCGACCGCACCTGCGGAAGTCCAGTCGCATTTGCGAGACCTCTCCTGCGGTCCCAGTCTCGCAGGTGCGACTCCTGAGGGAGTTGCTAATTTCCGTAGGTGCGGGACCCTTTCCGCAGAAGCGGAGCCGCATGTGCGGACTTCCCATCGCAGGTGCGAAACCAGGCCCTCCTTCTCCGGCGGTGCGAGACTTTTCTCGCAGATGCGAGACCGCAAGTGCGGTCCTCGAGCCGCAGGTGCAAAAAGCCTGAAGGCAGTGCACTTCCTTTTAAACACGGACTTAGCCATTTTTGACCACTTCTCTTCATTCTTGGGCGATTTTGAGGGCATGCAAGAAGGGTATTCGACCTAGATACTGAGAGGTAAGTAATTTCTACTATAAATTTAGCTTATTACTTGAATTGTTAGGTAGATTAACACCACAATTAGTAGAAAATATGTGTTAGAGTAAAAACCTAGCTTTTTGACAAAAATGGGAAATGACCAAGAAATTTGTTGAGGAATCAAACAAAACCCATATAATATTGATCCTTAGGCCGTGGGTGATATTTTCCTTCAAAAATTTCCGGAATCCGAGCATGTGGGCCCAGGGGTGTATTTTGGGATTTCGCAAGTTGGGTTGAAATAATCATTTAAATAGGGGAATTTCATACTTTTGAGTATAGATTGATTTATTTATGCAATATTTGACTAGTTTCAAATCCTTGGGCGACGAATTTGGAGTTTTGGGCGCATTCTTGACCCGAGAAGTAGACTTGACGCGAGGTAAATCTCCTTTCTAACCTTGTAAGAGAGAATTTTCCCCTAGGTAAATTAAATGGTAATGTGTCATTGTTGATTGAGAAGAGGGATATGTTATATATGATGTATGACAAGTGCTTAGGAGGGTTAGTCACTATACCTAAATGTATCATGCTCGTCCCTTAGCCTACATTACAACCTTAAAGTCCTAAATGATTCTAGATGTGGCTAGCTTAGATTAGTAGAGATGTACACTATGGGAAAACTTATGGTACGACCATGGGATGCACATGAATTCTTTGTGAGAGTGAGTGAATTTTGTTCAATTGTGTGATGTCCTTAATTTATGTTCAATGACATTTTAATGTGTGGACTACTTTTGGTATTCACTCTTTTGCTTGTAGTGAGGGCACTTGATCTCATGACGGATTGGTAATGTTGTATACTTTCTTTTGTTGGGTGAGTGTGTGAGTTGAGGATGATTAGTGGTGACGAGTTGTCTCTTGAGGTAAGATGGTTGTAGGGAGGTTGCTTGAGTTGGTTTAATAACATTGAGTATACTTGGGCTAGTTTAAAAACGGCAAGAATGTGAAATTTGTGTGTTCATGCTTAATTGCTGATATCGATCATAGTCAAAAGGTAGGGTATTTGATTAAATTAATTGTGAAGTTCTCTTTCTTAGTGATAAGTATGTTTTGGGGGTGTTAATATATTTCCATTGCTCGAGGACGAGCAAGAATCTAAGTGTGGGGTGTTGATAATCGGCTTAATGTATGCATATTTTGATATATATCGCCTCACATTTTGCTCATGTTTCGATGATTTGATATGTTTAATATGATAGTTTGTGCTAAATTATGGTATTTCTATGTGTAGGAATCATTCAGATGAATTTGGGACGAAAGGGCGCGAATTGGAGCGAAATCGGGACAAAAAGGCAAAAACTGAAATTTGAGGGCGCTGGCTGTGGCGCAGTTTCTAGAATGCTTAACTTTTGAGCGCCAGGGCCAGCGCCCCGCGCTACCCTGGATGCTCAGAATGCAAAGTTGTCCTTTTTCGACTAGGACTTAGTTATTTCAACCCCAAGACGTCCCCAACTCATATAAAAGCAATATAAACCTATTTTAGAAGGTGGAGAACGTTTTTTGGAGTAACTTTTGACCAAGGGAGAGCACAGAGCCGCCGTGGAGGCTGGGTTTCATCTTTTCTTTCACCAAATTTAATATTTTTTGTGTTTCTTTGTATGATTTGTTGTTTTGCTACCATGTCTATGTGGAGCTAAACTTCACGTTCTAGGGTTGTGGTTCTTTCATTACTATTGTTATTCGGATATTGATTTTGATTTCTTGATTTATCGAATTAGTTTATTTATTCAATCCTGCATTTAATTATTTGATTGCTTGATCACCAATTGAATACTATCTACAAATCTAGAATTGAACTCGAAAGTGGGAATTCTAGATTGCATATAGGATTGAGTAGAGCAAGTTCTTGAACCTGGGCATCGGGGAACATATTCGCGGTTAGGATAGACATATACCTAATTGTGTTGCTTGGTTGATTTACAGGAATTATAAATGCGTTCTTGGTAGTTCTAATTCCATAGACATATAGGCGTTAAGTTGTCTTGAATAGGCGAGTAAGAACTCGAAAGATTCTTATGAGCAATATTAATCGTGTCAACCAATAAGCTAGATAAATTAATCAGTCAATTCAATTGAATAATACAATATGATTGTTAGATAGCCCATAACCCTAGATCGTTTTCATTGCATTGATAACATAAAAATCTGCTATCCTTTTGTTCAGAGTTCATTATTTGTTTTCTTTATTTCAATTAGTTTAGAATCGAATACTTCTAGGTTTAATTCTTGTTTAGATGGTTAGGATAGTCTAATTTAGTTAATAGTTAATCACAAGTCCTCGTGGGTTCGACATCCTACTTTTAGTCACTTTATTAGTTGATGACCGCGTATACTTGCGTGTGCGTATGGCTGCAACACTCCGTACTTTATCTTCAAGCTCGAGCTTGGTCCATTACGGACTTACACTTCGAGGTAGTTCCTCATGTCTATGAAATCCGACATATCCATTTTCAACCGCATACAACTTTAAAGTCGAGTTGGTGAAAATGGTGGGATGTCTTTGAGTTTGAGACGTAAGGAACTCTACTGCTAAGATCCATTATCCATATATATATATATATATATCATGTGAACCAAATTTTCGAATCCAAACGATGTGACAATCTGTTATTGCCTGATCTACATGTGAAGTTAAACGACATCGATTGAGTAATGTTATACCCTACCTTGATAAAATTATGTAATCGTACATTTTCTCTTTTGAAGTTTTTTTAATTTTTCCCTCCGATATTCCATATTGATATTTAAAGTCTCAATTAATTAATATTCGCCCCATGTAAAACTCATTAAAGAGGAAAGTATTCTTTACTTAAAAATTTTTTAATTTCCTGAACTCCAACTCGAGACTCTAGGAAATTGCTTACTATTATAAGTTTAATTGCTTGCCTAGTTCTTCACACTATTACCTAAAAACTATTCAAATGAAAGTTACATATGTAGCACCTAAAACTTACGAGTATTTCTTATCTCTCTATGAGTTATTTTTGTATCCGAAACAATTTATCCCCGAGTTATAATTGCTATATGACATAACATATACTATCTCTTTCTCACCATTATGGAACATATATATTCATTTTAATTATGATCGTCTGTTACTGCTCCTCTTCTCTTTGTTTTTTTTTTTTTTCCGATTTATCCCGTTTTTTAAATTTATTATCTCAAATTATTTTTACTCTCACGGAATTTTGTACTAACAAGGGTAAAACATCTTCTATATAGAAAGATTTTAATCCATTTTATGGTGTCAAACTCAAAAACTCTGATCAAATGTGGAGAAATCTTAAATCATTTTTTGATACTCTTCGTTAGTGACTTTGGCCATCATCAAGTGCACTATGATTATGCACCTAGAACTAAAACATAGAGACAACAACATGTAAAGTACATATAGGGTGTTGACTTAATTTACAAGTTGAATATTTTCCACTCACTTTACCCGTATCTGCTGTAAATGTTGAAGTTTCATTTATGCTATAACGAGCAATACTTGCTAGCAATGAGCATTGATTTTTTCTACTATTTCTCCCTATTATTTACTTTGTCAAAATTGGGTTGGGATTCTCTCCTGAATTTCAGTCTCCATTACTTCTGAATGCACCAAATTAGGGATGGGCATATATCGGGTAAAATCGATAACCCAAACCGTTAATTATTTACTGGGTTAACGGTTTAGAATTTTTTCACTATTGAGTTATTGGTTCAGGCCTCGATTTGCCAATTTTGTTAATGAGTTAACCAATAACCCAATAAAAATTAATAACATTACGACTTTACCCTTAAATATATATATATGCTAGGGCTTCAGTTCATTCTCTCCTATTCTTTCTCAGTCGCACTCTTAAGTTGCTTCATCTTCATTCTTCATAAACCTTACTAGTTACTCCTAGTGTAAGTCTTTAGTCTTATACATTAGGCTTTTAATTTCTATAATAAAATTCATCTTCATATTGGTATTTTTGACTGTTAATGATTCTTTATTTTTTTTATTTTTGTTTCTTAATTTTGTGAGCTCACATTGTGCAGCCTATACCTACTACCAATTTCTCTTCGCACTTATCATTTCTCAATCGACAATCTTTGTCAGTTTCAAGTATATTTTTGAACATTATTGTTCTGTATAGTATGATGAGCTTTGACAACAGGACAACATTTTCTTGTCTACTAGGTGTTTTTAATTTATGTATTAAGTATTGCCCATGCACAGATCAAGGTTTTGCTCTATGATTTTTTTTTTTTAAGTTAGGCATTTGACAAACAACATTCAGTTTATCTTGAACTTTTAATACTATATATTTGGACTTGTTAATTTTAAGGTGAAATTGCTACTATTTTGTATTATTATTAATGTTTTGGACAACTGTTGTTGAATACTATTCCAATTGTGGCCACGGGACAGAACACAAAAATACTATATGTGAATTCTTCTCTTTTTTGCTTAACTCTAGATTGAGTTATCTTATCGGGTAAACCAATAATCAAACAGATAATGATCGATAATCGATTAACCGATAACTAATATCTTATCGATTCGGTTATCTGTTTATCAAATTTGTTAATCGATAACCGATATGCTAAACCAATAATATTTATAACTGAACCGACTGATGCCCACCCCTACACCAAACTAATGAGTGCACCAAAATCTTGAAGGCTTGACGGCATCAGCGGCGGATTTACTTCCTAAAATATTGGGCATGTGAACCTATGGTCTCTTCGTAATTATGCATATATTTTTTAGAATTAATCTAATATTATATGCTGGTCTCATTCTCTAAAAAGGTTAAATGATGAACTTGGCTGAATGCTACCTTAATACACCCAAAGGAATATTAGAGATCAATTTTCACTTAATACCTTTTTCTTTTCTCTTTTTTTTGGTGTATCATATTATAAAAGTTTTAAATTTGTCCACACTTGACGGCAGCCACGTATAAATAAGCAATTAGTGCTCATGTGGCTTAAATCGAAAGGTGCGTTGAGAAGCACAGAAGTGGATCCAAATCTTGACTTTGCCCTTCTCCATGAAGTGGTGCACTTTAGTTGCTACCGAGTTATACAATATACATAGGTGGATTCAAAATTTATAATTAATAGATACAATCTTAATCTTTTTACCGCTGAGTCCTTTATTACTTTCAAAATTATGAGCACAAAATATAGTATTTAGTGAAATTTGGTAATCTTTTACATATAAACATGGCCTTTTTTTTTTCATCCGGACACTTAGACTAAGATACCTATTGAACACTTTAAGAGCCCGTTTGGACATAAGAACTATTTTTCCTTTTTTCGAAATCGTCGTTTGCTCGTAAAATTTTCAATTTTCACTTGAAGATGCATTTTAGAAATTTTTGAAAATTTGAAAAACTTCAAAAAACTGTTTTTCAAAATTTTTACTCAAATCACTCATAAAACTTCAAAACAACCGAAAATTATATTCATGTCCAAACACAACTCTAAATTGTAAATAGTATTTTGACTTAGAAAATATTTTTCACCATATTTTGCAGTTAAGTGTGTAGATGTCAATTGGTGCCAACGTGGCAAGTAGGACGAATATGAAAAGAACATATCGGTAACGAAAAAAAGCCAAAATTGAAGGACCGGGCCTTGTTGGAGACAAAGACTCGTCACTTTCTCCACCCACCATTCGGTATTAAAATTGCTTGGTGCGATTCAACATTCATCCGTCTTTACCCACTTTTGCTATACAAACCTTCCAAATATTATGAATGGACCGGTAATCGTAGCCCAACCATTACTGTATAAAGTCACGTGTATATCCAAATTGACTTTGGCTTCAATCCTATTATGAGTTTAAAAATTAACTCCAACATTAATAGAGGTCTATGACACAAATTTTAAAATCCCCATTTTTCTCTCCAAATGGGGTTTCCATTGGACTTTTAAGTTACACCTCCATTATGTTTGGGGGTAACTTTTTAAACTTAGCTTAGGAAAATGAAAACTTTGACTGGATAGTACTGAGAAAGAGTAAATTTGACGGAGTAATATAATAAATGTATATAATATCCGAAAGTAAAAGAGGGGAGTTGTGAGCAATTTATTGAGATTTGACATACATAAACATTAATTTCAAGTATATTCACTAAAAAGAGGGGAGTTGTGAGCAATTTATGTTGGTTGCCCCCTCATGTTTTATAGCCGGCGAATTTTGAATGAACTCTTGTGTTGAAGTGATTGATTGTATTTTACGGTTCCACTATAGTTTGATGCTTCAGCAATTCAGATATTAGTCGTCTTGATTTTGGTTGGAATCAAAATAATTCAAGCCGTTTAAAATCACATGCCCTCAAATGCAAAAAAGTTTCAGAGGAGTTGCCAATGTTGGTCCTCGCCAATTGTGTATTTCATGCAACAGCACCAATAATATAAAGTTCGTTTTTTCAATTAAAGATATCTTAAGGTCAAGTGTCTCAGTTGTCACACCTCCTCTTTCTCGAGGGGTTAGGGAATTTTTCTAATTAAAATGACATTATCGAAATGAGATTATTATTATTATTAGAGTCGTCACTTGGGATAATTTAGGACGTTCCAAGTCATCGGATTATTTTAAATCTCAAATCGAGGAATTTTGACTCTGTTTTAAAATTTGTGAACACAGAAGACCGGATAAGAAATTCTGTTAACCCGGGAGAAGGTGTTAGGTACTCCCGAGTTTCATGGTTTTTAGCACGGTCGCGTAACTATTAATAATTGGCCTAATTATCTGATTAATTACGTATTTAGAACCTATTAGCTTTTAACCGCTTTTAGTATTTATGAAATTATTTCTGGAACAAGTCACAGTGTCGTACACTTGTCGTTCTAGTACACATTGCAAATCGCGTCACATGAGATGCACCCGCGATTTATGACATGTTTATTTTTATTATTGTTTGAAGTTATGGTCGGGTCACATGAAATGCGCACCCGAATAGGATTTACGTATTGTGACCATGCCACGGGAATCGTACCCAAAGCCACAATAATTTGTTAATCACGAAAGCAAACTACGATATTCATGGTCTGATTGATTTTTCTAAAGCTAATTTGAAATTATTGCAAGGATATAAATTATGGAAAGTCAATGTGGATAAAGGTGATAAGGAAAGAATTAGAGTTTAATTAGGAATGTGTAATATTTTCCTTATTACCTTGTATATTTATTTTCCTTGTTTAGGTCTTGGTCTCCTATTAGGTTTAGGTTTTCTTCTCCTATTAGGTTTAGGTTTTCTCTTATTTCTCTAACTTCTTTGTCTATAAATACTTGTGGAATTAATGAGAAGAGCAAGAGTTTTTCCTCCAATATTGTTCTTTGTCTTCCGCATCAAATCTTTCATGGTATCAGAGCCATAGTCTTTTGAAGAACTCTTCATTGTCTAATATTATTATTTGTCTTTGTTCTTTTTTTGAACAGTGTGTTTTTTGTCTTGAATTATGGCCGACGAAACACAGGCCGTTGTGAAGGAAGGTGTAGTTCAAAGGAAGACGATATCACCATACGATATCACTTCCAATGACAATCCTGGTTTAGTTATCACCCAAGTTCAATTGAAAGGTGATAATTATGAAGAATGGGCTAGATCCGTTCGGACAGCCCTGAGGGCGAGGAAGAAATTTGGCTTCGTGGACGGAAGTATTACGATGCCCAAAGAGACATCGTCAGACTTAGAGGATTGGTGGACTATCAATTCTTTGTTGGTATCATGGATCAGAAATTCCATCGAACCAACACTACGATCTACCATATCACATATGGAGGTCGCCAAAGATTTGTGGGAAAGTATAAAAGAGCGTTTCTCGACCGGAAACGGACCGAGAATTCAAGAATTGAAAGATGCACTGTCCGGGTGCAAGCAGAAAGGTATGTCTATCGTGAACTATTATGAAAAATTGACAAATTTATGGAATGAGCTCGGAAACTACGAGCAACATCCGACTTGCGCATGCGGAAAGTGCACGTGCAATCTTGGAGAAGTCATAGCAAAG